>CAUYRH010031347.1:0-25000 GCA_963574655.1 Perodicticus potto
TAGCAAATGATGAATAGCTTTAATTGTATGTTTAAAAGTCTACATATGTTCACGTGCTTAAATCTGGGTATCAGATTTTAAGCAGTTCTTGAAATGTATGAATGTCTCCTTAATATACTGGTTACAAAGAAAAAAAAAAAAGCATTGTTAGCCAATGAAGAGCAACATATCTCTGCCTGTAAACTTTAGATGGGAGCTGGCAATAAAGCTGATATGTTTACAAAACTTACTGAAAAATCCCTCAGAAATCATCAAAATGGTTTTTGTATACTATAAGCTTCAAGGAAAGAGTTATTAGGCAAAAGGGCAACAGAGATGCTGAGAGACACTTTAGATCTACTCTACCCAGAGCGTCATCAGATTGTGGAGGCAACAGGGGAAAAGGCTTCTTCAGATGTCAAGACGGAAGAAGGCAATGTGCGGGGACGTCCAGGGTGGCCGGAGTGGAGCAGGAGGGGAAGAAATGGATTGTGGAGCAGCATCAAACTGGGATCTGTTTCAACCAAGATGCTACAAAAAGAGGGTGACAGGATTGCGTGAGAAACAAACATTGATGACTTCTCAGAGACACCTAAATGGTGCTTTAACTTTATGAAGAGAGATAGGTTAAGCATGGAGACGTGAATAAAATTTGTCCCCAAATTTCCAGCAGCCTATGAGAATCCATCTTCGAAAGACTTACAACTTTGAGCTGTCCCAAATCGCCTATGCAGAGGAGGTCCCACTCACATTTGATGTGCCATCTGTCAGAACTGGGGGCGTCAAAGGAGCAAGATCATGGCTCTTAAAACCAGCGGATGTGAGAAAACACATTTCACTGTTGTTCCAGCCTGTTGTGCAGATGGAACCAAGTTACTATCTATGATCATCTTTAAAAGAAAAGTGTTTCCAAAAGAAAAGATTTCCAGTGGAATTATTGTCCATGTGCATGAAAAAGGATGGATGAAGTAAGAAGGCATGAAAATCTGTCTTAATAAAGTCTGGTCATAAAGGTTTGTAAGATTACTTAAAATACTATCTTTGCCTGTTTCTGATCACTTCAAAGCCCCTATTAGACCAAGTGCAAAAGCAATTGCAGCAAATTTGAAAACCCAACTTGCTGTGACGTCTGGTGGGCCAGCAAGCCAACTGCAGCCCCTTGATGTGTCAGTAAGCAAGCTCTTCCTTAAGGTCCCAAAGAAGAAAGAAAGGGCATCGTGGATGCAGTCGACTGGTGATGATTATGCAACTATAGGCAGAATCAAGAAAGCATCCATTGCCCAGGCTGGTGGTTGGAAACTCAAATCATGCAACAGTGTCAAGGAAGGAGTGGCTGTGAAATTGCAACACTATGATGGAACTGGGAACGATGAAATTTACTGGGCTGAGGAAAGTGACTCTTCAGAAGACACGGGTAATGTAGAAAGTAAAGAAGACCACACTTCTGATATTTACGGTGCTGAAGAGCTCTTGGTCTTCTGTGGTGCATAAATGTCATAAATTTGTCACCAGTTCATGAAATTTCTTATGCTTTGTGTCTATTCTCGTGTTTTGTAATGATTTATCACATAAAATTTTTGTAACATAATATGTTAAAAGATGCTAAAATTCCTTTATAATATGAAAAGCAAGTACCAAAATATAAACAAATAAATATTTGTATTAAAAAGTTAAAAGTTTTTTTTCCCCGAAAATTTGGACCCCCAACATGGGCCATGTTGTATACACGGGGAGTCTAATTATGGCCTGCTGAATACAGTACATCTTCTACTTTCTTTCCCATCTTCTTTCTCTCTCTCATGGGAAAGAATTTCATATTGCCACTACATCTTAACTTTTTTTTCTTTTACACAGAACTTTATTTTTTTAGGGCAGTTCTAGGCTCACAGCATAATTTGAGTGAAAGGGACAGAGCGTTCTCATACTCCCCTCCCCCACACATGCTCAGCCTCCTCGTTATCAACATCCCCCACTGGAGCAGTACACTGGTTACGACTGATGAATCTGTATCATTGTCACCCAGAGTCCATAGTCTATGTTAGGGTTCACTCTTGGTGTTGTACCTTTTATGGGTTTAGGCAAATGTACAATAACACATACTCACCCTTACAGTATCATGCAGAGAAGTTTCACTGTCCTAACAATATCTCCTGGTCTCTACCTACTCATCCCTCCTGCCCTCTCTCCTAAACCCCTGGCAACCACTGTTTTGTTTTTTTTTTAACTGTTTCCATAGTTTTTCCTTTTCCAGAATGTTACGTAGTTGGAATTATGTAGGATGTAGCTTTTTCAGAGTGGCCTCTGTCACTTAGCAATACACATTTAAGTTTTCCCCACGTCTTTTCATGGCTTGATAGCTTATTGTTTTTCAGTGCTGAATAATAGTTCGTTGTCTGGATGGGCCACAGCTTATTTTGCCATTCACCTGCCGAAGGACATCGTGGTGGATTCCAAGTTTTGGCAATTCTGAATAAAACCCCTATAAACATCCTTGTGCAAGTTTTATGTGGCTGTTTTCTACGTATTTGGGTAAATACCAAGGAGTGCCACTGCCAGATCCTGCAATAAGAGTAGATGGTTTGAAAAGAAACTGCCAAACCTGTCTTCCAAATTTCTGTGCCACTTTCCCTTCCCAGCAGCAATGAAGGGGAGCTCCTGTGGCCCCACATCCCCCAGCATTTGGTGCTGGCAGTGCTCTGGATTCTGTTCATTCTAACAGGTGTATGTGGCACGTTCTGGATGTTGAACGCGCATTTTCCTAGTGTCACGAGTGGAGCGTCTTTTCATATGCTCATTTATCATCTTCTAGCCTCTCTGGGGAGGTGTTTGTTTAGGCGTTTTACTCATTTGATAATTGAGTGGTTTGTTTTCTCATTGTTGAGTTTTTAGAGTTCTTGGCATATTTTGGTTGATGATCCTTTAGCACATATATCTTTTGCAATTATTTCCTCTCAAGTTGTGGCTTGCCTTCTCATTTTCTTGACAGCGTCTTTCACAGAGCAGAAGTGTAGCTTTTAATACCCAGCCTATCAATTATTTCTTTCATGAGCATTATCTGTGGTGTTGTATCTAATCAGCCATCGCCAAACCCAAGGTCATCCAGTTTCTCTCCTGTGTTGTTTTCTAGGAGTTTTACAGTTTTGTGTTTTACATTTAGGTCTGTGATCCATTCAAGGTAATTTTTGTGAAGAGTGTAAAGTCTGTTACTAAATTCATTTTTATCACATGCAGATCTCCGCATCTTACTTTTGGTGTGAATGCTTTATAATTAAAAAATGTTCTCTGAAGCTTCTTCATTATTTCATTTTGCAGTGCTTACTTACTGCTTACCCGCACCAACCAATGTCTGCATTACTCTCAAATAAGGCTGACTGTAAAAATCTGTGTAGGGATAGTGTTTCTCTGCTTTTTGCCCCCACCTACCACTTTTGACACATTAGATTAAATTTCAGCCCTGGGCCAATCTGTCAAAGAAACAGGAAATGTCTCTTGTTCTGACATATTTGCCAGGGGCTGAGGTTTGAAACCAGGTGGGTATTAGTTCTTACGCAGAAGCAATTTCTCCTCATCAGAAAAGCTGAATTAAACACCAGCTCAGCCAAAACCTTTGCTTTGCTTGGTATGAATGAGTCTCTGCTTTGAAAAAAAAATATTTTGATTAAATAATGTTTAACAGTTTGCAGAATTTTTGAGAAACTTAAAGGAACAAAGACGAAGATAGTTTTATTTGGGGGCTGGGGAGAAAAATCAAATGTAAATATAATTTGCCTCCATCAATATTAAAATCGTATGTGGATGATTGTTAATACGGTTATCCACACCCTAAACAGCCCGTGTGTGACTGGAGACAGAGTGATAAGAGAGGGGAAAGCTCATCGCTCAGAATCATCGTGCAATAGCATTCTAACAGCTATCTCTGCCTACAGGAGAGGCCCCGGCTCAATTTCCCATGGCCTGTGAGAGATAAGGACTTGCTTAGAGTTGCTCTGACTCATTCACCTGAGCCAACGATGGGGGAAGGGAGCTCTCATGCCTTTCCTCGTCCACTGAAAGAAAAATCAATATCGACCCCAGAGGACAAATCTAGCAGCGCCAGAGAGGCCGCGTTTCCCTGGTACCAGTCTAAAAAAGCTATCTTTTGCAAGCCCTGGCAAAGAAGCGTAATGACAGCAGCCAAGCGTGGATTTTCTATGCAGAGGGGATTATTTTTGCAATGGGCTCCGCAGTGTGTATTTCCCCTTTCCACCCCCCTCTCACTGCCATGTAGCTCCTTTCTTGCACCAGAATCCCTTCCTTGGGGATCACCTGAGAACTTATTCTCAACCGGCCGGGAGATCCATCCCGCAGTGGAGGGAGGCGTCCCACACTTTTAGAATGAACATTACTTCCTCTCTCCCTTTCGTGTTCCCCTTGGTAGAAATGGTGAATCTGGGTCACAGATACCCAGGATGGGCTGCAGCGGTGCGCTGGGGAGTTAGATATTTTGCCTTGAGGCTTGGAGGCATGCACTTCTTTCTCACGGAAACTTGAAAGCTGCCCGAGTGAGAAAGCAGTGTGGAATTTAGCAGGAACTACAGTCTCCAACACTGCCCAGAAAGCTGCAGGCCTCCAGGGCAACTGCTCTGCTCTTCCTGTGTTGATCAGTGAGTGCCTCCTTTTCCATTTCCCAATATTTTTCAAAAAGTTAGTTTGCGTTTTATGTATCTAATCCCACAGATGTACATACATTTCAAAATTAACTACGAAATAAATTTTCATGACTTTTTTCAGCAGTTAATGAAAGGATCACCTTAAAGAGTTCTCCAGTGAATATTTAAGCGTCTTCCCCCTGAGGATTAATAATCATAATCACCATCCCCACCACATGGTGAATGCATTCTGTGTTCTTTACATACTTTTTATTATTTCATCTTCACAACAATTCTTATTAGGTGATTATATTCCCTGCAAGTATCAGAACATATGAACAAACAAAAAAGCCCACCAAAAGTCTTTACATTTACCATTTGTGCTTGCTTTTATGTTTAAAAATTGGGGTGGGGGGCAGATGCGTTGGCTCACCCCTGTAATCCTAGCACTCTGGGGGGCCAAGGTGGAAAGATCCCTTGAGCTCAGAGGTTTGAGACCAGCCTGAGCAAGAGTGAGACCCCATCTCTACTAAAAATAGAACAATTAGCTGGGCGTTGTGGTGGGTACCTCTAGTCCTAGCTACGAAGAAGGCCGAGGCAGGAGGATCACTTGAACCCAGGAGTCTGAGGTTGGCCAAGGCCATAGCACTCTAGCATTGGTCCACAGAGTAAGTCTCGGTCACCAAGAAATATTTATTTTTAGTCTTTTGGATTTTTTAGAATGTGTTGGAACATGATGTAGAGTTTATAGCTGTGAAATAAAACTAAAGATCGATTGCTTATTTTAAAAGTGTATTTGTAAGTTTCATTTTGAGAATTAATATGAATAACAACAATAATTGTAAAAGGCACCCAAAATTCACTCAACACTGGGCATTATTTTAACTTCATGGCATCTGTTATCTCAATTCAACCTTTAGGGATGGGTATTGTATTATCCACCCACAGGTGAGGAAACTGAGGTTCGCAAGGGATAGGATAACTTGTTGAAAGACCTCAGCTGGAAAGTGATAGAGCCAAAGTCAGAACCAGGCTGGCCTAACCCTGAGTGCTATGTTGTCCAGGTTTTTGATAAATAGTGTGGGGCAACGTGTGAGCCCACTATGGAATAACTTTTCCTCTAGGGGTGTAGGGAAGTGCTATTAGAACTGGGAAAGCAGGGTCAGAGGTGAGGATATCTCATAGGACCCAGACTAGACCCTTTGTGGCTGAAGCCCTACCCTCTGGATGAAGCCCCCTTGTTTCTTAGTTTCTGCTTTTTCTGGAAATGGTCTCTCCCTTCTGGTGACTACCATAGCAACTGTCATATATGAAGTGTCCCTGAATTGCTGGCCGTAGCTGATTAGTCCAGGGCTTGGCCCCCAAGCTGGTAGAGCCAGTCAGGACTTCTTTCCTGGGAATTTGGAACTGGACTGCAAAAGTTGAAGCCTCAGCGGGAGCTCCAGGGGCCTGAGAAGCTGAGAGGGTGGACCTGTAGCTAGAGAGAGCACGTGAATAAGGGACACAGAGCAAGGCCTGGTCTCTTCCTGAGGCCCCAATCACCCCTGCCCTCAGGTTCAACGACACTACACATAGAAAATTAAATATAATATGACCATTTCCATTTGTGTTTAAATGAATAAAGTGGGTCTCTGATACTGGCAGACAAAAGGCTCCTAATTCTGGCGTGTTTGAGGCCTAATCCCAGGTTGGAGGAGAGCTCTGCAGAGGTTGGAGGGTGGTGTTGATGAGGCTGTGATAGAGAGGAAGTCAAACAAGATGGCGTCCCTAGGGTCTCCTACCATCCTGAGTAACTGAGGATGCAGCCCACTGTTATTTACAGCCTGGGGATGAAGTCCCCTGTGGGGGAAGCAAAACTCACCCATTGCTCCCTCCCTGGTGACTGCTGGAGCAGGATGCAAAGGGCTGCTGATGGGCGGGAGGTCAGGAGCGGCAGGGGCTGCAGCTGATGCTCCCATCGAGTCACGATGGGAGCAGGGGGGCCAGGCTGGGTGCCTGGAGTGGCAAGCATGGCGATGGTGGCCTTTGGCAGATCCTGGCAAACACACGAGGGGAGATTTGCAGGGTAGGGGTCTCTGTGATTTACAGGAGGGCCTGCGAGGATGCACTCTGTTGTCACTGTTGTTGGGACACTGCAGAGCCCAGGGCTGATGTGGCGTGTGAAGCAACACACCTTACACAGCTGAGAAGAGCAGAGAGTGCATCTGGACTCACGTAGATGGTAACTAGCAAGGTCGGCTCACCCAACTCCAAGTTGGCAAAGACCAGGTTTGAATGTGAAGCATTGTCATTCTGCTTGCAGTTTCTCCCTACCTAGGCCAGAGACAGGAGACCACAGGCACCGACAACCCCTGCCCCCATCCTTTCTAAATGTGGCTCCTTTCTGGCCTCTGACTCAGCCCCTGTGGCCAGGTGCTTCTGCTCAGCTGCAGATAAAAAGCCTTGCGGTCAGCCTCATTGAGAATTCTCTCTGCTCATCCATTTTTCTGGCCAATAACACTGGAGCATCTGAGCACCTGCACTGTGACCACCGCCTCTTCCCGGCTTCATGTGTGCTTCTTTGAAGCCAACAAAGATTCAGAGCAACTGTGACTCCCTTGAGGATAAAACACCACAGTAAAAGTGTGAGTTTTCACTCTATTATCAAAATGAAGGAAAAACCCTGGAGCTGAGTCAGGTGCAGCTCTTCTTAGGGGATCTCACTTCGTTTTACTATATTAGCTTTTCTTCCCTCAAAAAAAAAAAAAAGTATTATCTTTGCAGTAAGTGTCTGAGAAATGCTATGCCCCACTGAAAGAAGGGGAAAATCTAGGTCTTATATTTTCTAAATAAGAATATTTAGATCACTTGTTAGTCTTTTCTTTTTCCTCTCAAGTTCCTTGGTCTTTCTTATAAAAAAAAAAAAAAAAAAAAAGGTACCACACTCCACGAACAGAATATCTTCCTCCTCTGTGGTTCTAGGTCATCTTGGTTGTGATACGATGTTTTGGTTACATTCGCAAGAAATTTGTCATTTGCAAAGTTCGTGCACATGTTTTATACCTGAATAAAAGAGAGTTATGGGCAGATGCCATTGTGCTTGATTGAACCCTTATGCAGGAGAGTCTGAGAGTGCTCTGAGAGTGCTCATGTGAGGCCTTATGTACAATTAATGATTTACTCATCTCTGAGTTCCAGCAATGGGCGTATATTACCTGAGGCTAACAAAAGGCATTGTCTAGGTGCAAAATGTTATTAGTTTTTAGGGAAGGGACGATAAGATTTGAAGCATAACCCAGCCCTGCTGAAATACTCATTCTGCAGTAAGCTGCTTGCAGTTCGAATTGCGGTGGCAAAGAGGCTTTTGGTCGCAACTCACATTAATCTTTTAAGCAGAAATGAAGCCTAGAAACTCATAGACCTCCAAAGGAAGCAGGTGTCTGAGACATTCACTGTAGGCATCTTAAAGAGTCACAGTGGGGATCAAATCTGGAGATGCACGGGCCATGCTCTCAGGGTGACCTTCTGCCCAGGGACTGAGAGCAGGGGGAGGGGATGCTGGGCAGAAAACTTCATTTTGTTCCAGGAGACACCTCGTCAGGAAAGGATAAGACATGCATCTCCGACTGATGGGCTGTTAGAGGTTTAAAATGTTTGCCTTGGGTGACCTTAGGGAAAAACACCATCCTCTCTGGCTTAATGTGAATTAAATTTTTCAATTACTCCAGAGGAAGGAAAAGCAGTGGCTCCAAGCATGCTTATTTGTGGAAAGCAAAATGAAATTAAACACTCCAGCAGAAGAAATCTTAGCGGCTTACTGATCCCAGGGCATCGTCCCTTGCCACTCAACGGCAGTGAAAATTTGATTTGAGGGTAACGGATATTTTAAATGGAGTGTCCTGAATCCATCTAAACATGTTTTTATTCTGAGAGAATAACTCTACTAATTTATCTCTCCTGGGAAAGAAATGAGGTATTTTAATGTTTTTTTCTCTCTTAAAGAAGGGTGCTATAGATCTCTTGAGTAATGGAAGGAGAATGTGGAGGAGAAGGTGAAGTCCTCCGTGTTGGATACGATTTCATGGTTTGCTGTGTGCCTGCTTGTACAGGGTCCACTCCTGGTCAGGGGATGCTCAGATTAAAAATCAGAATCCTGGAAATGGGAGAAAGCCTCACTGTTGTTATAAAAGCAAAAAATTGGGGTGTTCCTTTTTTTCTGTTTGAAAAAGGGTGAGAGAAAAACTGTTTGTGTGTTTGTTTCATCAGGGTGTGGGCAAGCAATCTTGACTGTAGATCAGAAACACCATGACACTGGAGGAATAAAGTCTGGAACCAAGATTTATAGAACCATTCCATCATCATCCTTGGGAGTATTTAAGAATATGCTGAATCGCCCCGAGTTTGGGGTTATTTGGAATTAACTGTCCTTGTTTAGAGCAGAGGAATGCTGTGTGTGTTTAGAGAAGGTTTGACTTTGCCACTTCTGAATACTCATACCTAAGGAGCAAACTAAGAAAGGATGAGAAAAGGCAGGGAAAATAAAGAGCTAGTCTATGATGCTTTGATTATTTAAAGTGTGCTGTGGCCTGGTAATAGAAACAGCAGTTTCCATTTCTAGTTAAGGCTTCAGCAGGCAGAGGCCATATGGTCAGGTGCGTTAGCTTGAATTTTCAGTCACCAGGAGAGACTGCAGAAAAGGGGACCCTCAGGAACCACTTGAAGACATGGCAGGGCTATGAAGTCATGAAGTCCACAGAGTGGGAAGGGAAAGTAGGGAAAGTCCCCCATACAGGAAGTCTTTGGTCCTTTATGCCATTTAGTTTGTTAAATAACTTTGTGGGTCCCGCAATCCCATTACTAGACATCTACCCAGAAGAAAATTAATAATTTTATCATAAGGACATTTGCACTTAACTGTTTATCACAGCTCAATTTACAATTGCCCAAATGTGGCAACAAACTAAATGCCCACCAACCCAGGATGGATTAACAAGCTGTGGTATATGGATACCATGGAATACTATTCAGCCATTAAAAAGATGGAGACTTTACATCTTTTGTGTTAACCTGGATGGAGGTGGAACACATTCTTCTTAGTAAAGCATCACAAGAATGGAAAAGCAAGAATCCAATGTACTGTAATGTGAAGCCAATAGATGATCTAATACATATCCAGATAAGAGAAAAACTCAAATCAATTCCAGGTGGGGGGCAGGGGAATGAGGGAGCCGGGAGAGGGAAGGAGGGAATAGGGGGTTTATGGTGAATGGCACAGCTGTTAAGGGTGGGACACAGGAAGGACTTTACCTAATAATTGTAAATAGTGTAACCTAATCCTTTGTACCCTCCATGGACCTTAGACAATAAAAAACAGAGAAAAATATAAAACACACACACATAAACTGTGTGGAATCCATTCTGTTAAAATGATTCTTGAACTAGGAATCAGAGCTAAAACATTTCAGTTCTTTAGATTATACTGGGAAAGGAATATTTCAAGTGGGAGCGCTAATGATAATGACGTTTACCGTCTCTTACTTCCCTGCTATGTGCCAGACACTCACCTGAGAACTTTAATCCTCACAATAATCCTTTAAAATAGCCTTCTAAGTATTTCTGTTTTACAGATGAAAACTTTGACTTCAGAGGAGTTAAGTGTTTAACTTTTCAGAATTATAGGCAGGATTTATATGTTGGGCAGTGGTCAGTCTGGCTCTTTGCTGGTACCACTAATTAAGGATATGGTCGTTCCAAAACAATAAAGCTTTGAATGTAATCATATTGCTACTGCTGTGTTTTGAAGATTAGAACTAGGTAATGGGGAAGAAGAAAGGGTGAAGGAAAGAAAAGGAGGAGGAGAGAGAAAGAAAGGAGAGGACAGAAAAAGAGGAAGAGGAGAAAGTCAAAAGACAATGAAGTCAAACTTGGGACATAATTATAGTACACAATTATTCATGGTTTGTTGGAAATTCAAATTTAACTGGGTGGCCTGTATTTTATTGGGAAATCCCAGCTGTGTCCTGGGCAAAAGGCTAAGCATTTTCCACATAGAATCTCATGTAAGTTGTACAAAATCATCAACTAAGGTGACTGTCCCTTGTTTGTAGATCCGGGCACTGAGACTGAGAGAGGCAGAGAATTATCCGAGGTCACACAGCTGGTGGGTGATGGAGCTGGGGAAAGAACCCGGGCAGAGCCCACGTACGGTAGCTCTAGAAAAAGGTAGAAAACTAAGGCAGAAAAGTGAGTTAGGGTATTTCGAATCAGTTGAGCAGAAGCATTTGTGCAAAGACAGAGAAGGCAATTAGCAGCACTCACGGTCCCCAAACATTGTCAGCAGCTACTTTATTGTTGGCAAGTAACTTCCTTTGGGGAGCTCTGTTTAAATTGTAATCCCAGACCTTTGACAAAGGAGACACCCTCTCTATCCCCTGTTGGTGGTGTAAATTAAAAATATTCATATATTCTGAGTTTAGAAATGAAACCTGTGTGGTGAATCTCATAAAAATGTGCCCTGAAGATGAAAAATTGCACTTAGATCTCAGCTACCTACATTAATTATGAGAAAGGACAGTGCGAATAGGCAAAAATATGGATTGTGAAATATTTCCAGGCACCACATGTGTCCGGAGTTGTGTGACCAGGCTGCTGGTGGTGGGAAGAGGCTGTGCTGAGCACAGGCTACAGCCCCCTCAAAATCACTGGAGAGGATGACCTGGAGTGTTTGACTTAGGGGACAGTGGAGGAGAGCACAGTAGCTGCCTGAATTGTGTAAAGGCTGTCAGGTCTAATTTCTAGTGGCTAGCAGTCTATCACACCGAAAGGTAGGACAAGATCAGTAAGTGGGAATTTTATAGAGGTTTCTTCTCCACACCCGAGATCATTTTCTAGAAACCAAAGTGGTTTAATGTTGGACCCTGATGTCAGGCCATCTGGGATGTCATAGGGAAGATTTCTGAATGGAGTGAGCGGCTTGGCCAGACACCAACGCATGTGTGCACACACAGGTACACGCCCGTACAATTGTGTGTATATTGAGGAGATAATATTTAACTACCAATGAAACTTGGAATGCCAGAGTATTATGCACAGCTGTCCTTTTGGGTCTGTCCCCACTGCCACCCTATTTCTTGGCCTTGTCTCTTCAACCTTTTAGTGAGTCTTCCTGCTTCCAAACTCTCTTCTCCATAATGGATTTTTCACAGAACCTGCAGCATATTATTTTCTAAATTTAAGGATATTAATTTTACTCCCTTGTTGAAAAGCCTTCAGAGCTCCAGTCCCGTATGAAGAACGTCATCTCAAGAGCTTTGGAACAGCCGAGCATGTCCAGCCCCGGTTCCTGCGGTTCCCGCCCTTCACGTCCCGTGTGTCCGTGGGTCCGTTCCCTGATGAGTGGCGCTGACCTTGTCTCTCTTCCTTCACTCACGCGTCTCTCCTTGCGAACTCCTTTCTATTCTTCCTTACCTAGCTCAGATTTTTCTTCCCTGCAACACCTTTCCTGCTGGCCCTGGAAGGAGTTTGTCACTCCTCTTTCGGTGTCTATGCCGCACACACACTGCTGTCTAGTTCCTTCTATTAGGGTCCCCGAGTCTCCTGCCAGGCTCTCAGCTTTACAAAGGCAGGAACTGGTCTCCGGGATGTGCCGGGCCTCGCTGGGAGCACAGTGCCTGATACAAAGGAACTGCTCATAAACACAGAAGATGCTCCCAGGGAGAAACCTTGGGAAAGGTACAAACAGTCCACAGCCACCCTAACGTGTGTGAGGCCTGGCACTAGAGAACGAATGGAGGCCCACAGACCATGTGTCTAAATACTTAAACATTGTAAATCAAGCTGACAAACTGCTCTGTAAAATTGATCTATCTTTCCACCTTGCCAAACATACCCTCATTGTGACAATACCAAATATTTGTAAGGGTATATTTTTTATGAGTAAAAGTCTGCAAAATCCCAAAGATGACTGAATTTAATTATTAATGCACATGTCTTAGGATTCTCTTGATGAGTTGGTGACATTTGCATGAGAATAGAATGAAGACATACATAATTCATAATCGCCATATATTTATGCCATGAAAATTTTTTCTCTTCTCCTACCTTCAGCAAAAATCGCTAATTATGTGATTTTCACATAATTTGAGTTCTATTTATAGTTAGCATTTGAGAGATTAAAAATGTAATTGTATTCAAAATATACAAAAGGGGAATGACTTGTGATACAAAAGGCAAGCAGTAAAGTCAAAATTCGTTCTCATACCTGTTTTCAAAAACTTTAAATACGATGTTAAGAAAACATTTCTAAATCTAATTTTTGAAAAGTTAACTAAATCTTATTAGATGTTTTATAAAATAAAACTATTTGTGTTTCTGGCATTCTCTGTCTAGCTAGTGGCTAATGTAAAATCTCAGTATCATACTTTACGCATTATAAATAATTATATATAAATGCATATACAGTATCACACTTATGCATTATGTATATAATATTTATATACATATAAATGCATATACAGGGTGGCCATACAGTTTGTGTGCAATTTATTTTAAATTATATAATTTATTTTTTAGTATATAGTTACATTAATTTATTTTAAATGGCACATGAACTTAACGGCCACACTGTATATGTGTAGTTATGCAAAGGATAACGGCGTTTCCATCAAGGGTGGACCACAACCCCACTGTAATCCTACAAGATCATAATGGAGGTGAATTCCTATTGCCTAGAGACCTCATAACCTTCATAAAGTCATAGTGCAACACGTTACTGACATGGTGGTGGTAAGGCCAATGTAAATAAACTGACTATACTGCTAGTCAGATAAAAGTATAGCACATACAATTATGTATAGTATAGAATACTCGATCATGATAATAAACTACTGTTCCTGACTTATGCACTTATTATACCTTTTAAGATTATTTGAGAGTGCACTGCTTCTATATATTTTTTTTAAAAGTTAAACGTAAAACAGCCTTAGGCAGGTCCTTCAGGAGGTTTTCAGATAAAGGCATTTTTATTCCAGGAGATGGCAGCACCATGCGTGTTATTGCCCCTGGAAGACCGTCCAGTGGGTCAAGATAGGGAGGTGGAAGATGATAACGACCCTGACCTGTGTAGGCCTAGTTGAATGGCAATGTTTGTGTCTTAGTTTTTGCTTTTGTTGTTTTGTTTTTTAAGACAGGGACTCACTCAAGCTGGAGTGTAGTGGCGAAATCATAACTCTTTGTAACTTCAAATACCTGGGATCAAGTGATCCTTAGAGCACAGGCGTATAGCAGGCTACACCATCTAAGATGGCGTAAGGGCACTCCCTGATGCTCGCACAGCAAGGAAATGGCCTGAAGATGCGTTTCTCAGAGTGCCTGTTGTCACCATTGCGTTGTCATCACTGTTGAGTGTTTCCTTTACTGACTTTATTCTTTTGATTGTTACTATATCATTTGAATCACCGTCATGATTATTTTTAGCAGCGACTGAATTTTATTCATGAGTTTGATGAACAAATCAATTTAATAACGTACTTTGAAATAAGGTTTAATAAAAGTATACTTTTTGCCGAAGCCTTGTATCACTTATATTTTATTCTTTGCACCACTAATGGCTCCTAAAGTGCTACAGAGATGGGGCCTGAGTTTGCACCTGGTCAGTGAACACGGAGCGCAGAGCACTCAGCCTGAGCAGGTCCTTTGGGTCTGGTATGCTGGTCCAGTTACGTGCCTTGTGCTGGACGTACAGTTCTCCCTCCTGCCTTCCTGTTTCTGCAGCAGTTGGAGACACCATTATTCTATGAGATCCAGGTTCTCAAATTATGCAACAGTGCTTACTTAGGGTCATCTGCTTGATTTACTGTGCATGGGTTTTAAATTATGTTCAATATTTCATCAAATGGAGACACCAACTTAAAATGGGTTCTTGTAGAAGCACTCTTGAACCTTCTGATGATATCTTTCATAGATCCCAAATGGGGAATTGAGAATTCTAGAGACACTTTAAGAAGGATCTGTTAGAACACATTATTTATCCCTTAAACTTAGTATATATTAGCATTGTTGAGACATAATTCATATACCACAAATTCACTCATTTAAAGAATTCAGTTGTGGTTAGTATATTATCAGGATTGTGCAGCTGTGTCCAAAATCTAATTTTAGAACATTTTTCTTGTTCCAGGAAGAAACCCTGGACCTGTGAGCTCACTTCTCTCTCCCATACACTCACATCTCTTCTAGTCCAATAAAATCCCTAATATACTTTCTGTTTTTATAGATTTGTCTATTTTGGATGTCTCATGTAATAGAATCATATAATATTCCTTTCGTGCCTGGCTTCTCTCGCTTAACGTAATACTGTCAAGGTTCATCCATGTTATAGTGATATCAGTACTTCATCTCCCTTGATGGCTGAATAATCTTCCAGTTTATGGATATCTCATGTTTTATTTATCCATTTATTTGTTGATAGATGATGAGGTTATTTCCCCCTTTGAACTATTATGAATAATCCTGTTATAAACAACCATGTGCAAGTTTTTTTAAATGTATGTTTTCATTTCTCTTGGGTACATACCCTGGTGTGAAATTACTGGGTCGTATGGAAGCTCTATATTTAACATTTTGAGAAACTGCCAAGCTATATTCAATAACAGGAAGCTCTCTATTTAACATTTTGAGAAACTGCCAAGCTATATTTAATAACAGCTGTGTCATTGTACATTCCCAGCAGAAATACATTAGGGTTTCAATTTCTCTATATCTTTTCCAACACTTGTTATTGTGTATCTTTTTTTCACTACAGCCATCTAAGGGGGTGTGAAGTAATACCTCATTGTGGTTTTGATTTTCATTTCCTTAATGACTAACAACATTGAGAATCTTGTCCTGTGCTTATTGGCCATAGGAATATCCTCTTTGGAGAAATGTTTATTCAGATCCTCCTCACTTAAAAATTTGGTTATTAAAACTCAATATATTTTTTAATGGGCTTTCTGTGAACAGAAGGGGAGACAGCAATGTGCTGTGGTTTCTAAGAGCTCAGGTTTTGTGACCGACTAGCTTCATGTCATAATCAACATTTCTGAAGTTTGGTTTCCTCATTTACAAAGTGGGAGTATCATCTCCCAGAGTTGTGGTGAGGATTACCTAAAGTACTAGGGATAAAGCTCTTGACACAGCACCCTAAGTGCCTCATAAAACAGTAACTACTAATGACCTCCATAGCTCTTCCTGGCATCGAATATCACATGACCTGTCCTCTTTCTTAGCTTACTATCTCTCCTAGTAGACGGTATGTTTCCTAAGGATGGGGATGGTGTTCTTATTCTTCTTACAATTCCCGTATTACTTTTCATAGTCTGAGCAGGGAGTATGAGGGTGAATCAGGGAACATTTGATGAAGCCAATCGCAGGAACACAGGGCCATGAAGAGATCATGGAGGTAAGCAGGAGATGATTATCTCAGGTAGAAAGAATGAACTGAGTAAAGGCACAGAAATAGAAAAATGTAGTGGCTTCTACGGCCACCAGCAATGAACCCAATTTAAAGGAACTTTCCAAAACATGAAAAGGTAAGTCTGCACTAGGTAGGTCTGGCAAGGAGAGTCTGGAGCTCAGTGTTTGCTAGACCCACATCCCTGCACAGAGCCGTCACCTGAGATAGTGCTGAAGGGCTCGGGAGGGATGGAGAACCTTTTCATGTAGAAAGCGCCCATTAATTTAGCTATAATCAAATAAGGCTGCATTCAAGAAACTTCAATTAGACAGACTTTAAAATACATTATTTTGTAAAAATCTAACAACTGTGTACTTAATAATTTCAAAAAATGAAAACTATTAGTCAATTTTAACGTTAACTAACCTTTCAATGACTTTGTTGTATCTGCCTTTTGTTGGAAAGCATTTGGGTATTTGGTTGTAGCATGGAGGGCCACGGCTTCAGTTGATCCCCTAGATGGGTATGAGTCATTTGTGATCTTTGTGATTGAGGTTAGGTAGGAGAATGCAGATTCACAGCAATAAGTGGTTGAAAAGCAAGAAATCATTTTTGGGGGCATGTTGCCAAAGGCCTGGGTATTCTACTGCATTTTTGTCATATTTCAATTGGATCTTTTCTTAGTATCAATGATTTTAAAATGTTATCTACTGAGAGCTCAATCAATTCCAGCTGTAGTTCTCATGTCTCGGTGATATCCAGTAGGCGAGGCTGACATGCTAATTTGAGTGTGATGTCATGATTTTGAAAGTCAGTGAATCTCTCACCGTATTCTCCAATTGATGGCTGCATATTCTTCAAGTGATTTGCATATATCATTCTGCTCATCAGTGAACTTTGCTAACTGGGGAAAATGTTCATTCAAAATTTTCTTTTGAAAAAGAAGTATTTTTAAAAGCAATAGCTTTTTGTTGTTTTTAAATGCTTGGATTTTTTGCCACATGTCCTATATACATAGTTTTTACCTTGCAAAACAATATTCAAGTTATTTTGATTTGAAATGATATCACACAGAAATGCTGCATTCCTATAGAAATCTTCTTTTAATAATTCACAATGCAGATTCTGTTCTTCACAAAATTTAACTGTTCTCAGAGACATTTTTGCTATTACCTGTCCCTGGGATAGACAATGCACTTGAGAATGATTCGGCAAATCCGTGCTGAAGACCTCATTTTCAACCTTAGCATGTTAGAAAACTGAAGATCCTGATGGCCTGTTGCATTTACATGAATATAGTTAACAATATTTATAACTTGTTGCAAAGGATCACTTAAAATAGTAGCTTTAGCACAGAGATTTTGCTGATACAAGACGTAATGAGAAGAAATGAGAGCATCTGGATCTGCTAATACTTTTTTCATCTGTGCAGTAAACCCTTCATGTTTTCCTGCCTTGGAAGGTGTACTGTCTGCATATACACTCCCTACATTTAACAAATTCAGTTCAACTTCACAGTATTTATCTTGAAAGTTGAAGATATCTATTCCCTGTGTTCTGTCTGCAAGACTGCCCAAAGTACCTCTTCATAGCAAAGAAAATCTTCTGTTATGTCCTGAATAAAGTGTAAAGCCTACGCCAAGTCAGTAGTATCAGCTGATTCATCTAAAGCAATTGAATAATATATATTTTCCTTTTGAAGTAGTGTATGAAATTGTTCTGTTAAGTTGAAGGCTAATTCATGCTGCCAATCAGTTATATCTACAGTTCTCCTTGAAAGAGGCAGTTATTTGTACTTTGAAATACTATGGGGTCTCAGCATCTTGCAACTTAGACAATGCATTCTTTTACAATTTCTACATCATTCAATGGCTTCTTTTTTTCCCCCTTGAATATATAAGCTATTTGATAAGTAGCTTATTGTTTCTTGAAAGAATTGTCTTTTTTGCTTTTTACCTTTTAATTTCTGCAGTATACTCTTTTGGGCATCTCCTTCTAATTTAAAATATCTATGGTCCTTATGAGTGTTATAATGCCGACAAGCATTGAATTTCTGTAACGTTGATATTTCAGTATCACAAAGTAAGAAAATCATCTCGTCTTTAGCAGAAACAAGATAAATATTGCAATTCTTAATCCTCAATAAAAAAAAATCTGTTTTCTTCCTTTGGCATCCTCTTGGTCTTCTTTGATAGATGGACTGTTAAGCAGGTAATTGAAAAATACTACCAAGTTGTGCAGCTATTCACAAATTCCACTTCAAACAGAAACATGGTGCATCATTGTCAAAAGCTATAACAGACTGGCCTACTCGAACCCCATAAACTCTTGCCAACCAGCCTCTTTCAGCAGTGGCTCCAGTCAGGTGGGGGATATTAGAACTAAATTATAAGCATAGTAGCCATTGATTTATCCCTGGTCTTACTAATCTTCTAATTGTGCTGGTCAATCTTGGAAAATTATTACATTGAAAATTATCCTTTGATGTTTTAAATATGTTTATTTTAACAATAAAATAAAAATATAAAAGATGAGCCAAAGATTATTAATAAAACTAAAGGGATCCGTTCTGTAAATTTTGGATTGAGTCAAAAGGCCCCATATGGCCTTAAGATCACAGGTTCCCCACCACTGGCCTGAGCTGTGGTGGCTGCTGTTGACTCTGCTGTGCAGGTTGGGATGCCAGGTGGCAAGGAAGGAGTTGGGCGGGCTGCAAGGCTCAGTTTGTACCTGTGCACAGCCCATTCTGCTCCTTGGTGAGCCTGCTGCATGAGGGGAGGCAGGAAGTGAGCCTCTGCAGATCAGTGAAGGGGCTTCACTGCCTGCCCTGAAGGAGCTATAAAGGGGCAAGTGCAATGTGAAGGCAGATGCCTGGGAGGGGTCTGTTCTTCCACAATCCTCAAAGAAGGGTGAGGATGCAGCTTCCTCTCTAGACACAGCCATCTCTTGTTCAGTCCCCTGGGCCCATGACAGACAGCAGGGACAGGCTTTGACTTGCTGCCAGTATCATTTGAGATATCTAGAGTCTTGTTGCTTTTCTGTCCTTTTCTTTAGGCCACCCAGTCTCCATCCTGGTGACTGAGTGAGTTTGCCCGCATGGCTTCACTTTCTCTTTGCCATGGGATGTTGTGGCCTTTCCCCTTTCAAACCAAAACCTGGAGCAGCAGTTGTCTCACCCATCCGAGATTACTCAGAGGGGCAGCGGGACACTGGGATTCGTACGTCCTCTAAGCCTGTGCTTTTTGCCAAGACAAACTGACCTCTCTTGTGTTAGGAAGAATTAGAAGGCACTAATTTATAGTCACTTTACTTCCCATCCAATGCCTATTAGACGTCATAAAAGGCCTGGATAAAGGCCATCTAGAAACTCCTAAATTGGAAATATCTGTAGCCAATTGTTTTCAGGCCTTTCAGTCCTATTTAGCAGCTGGTGGCTGCTCCCTTGCCTGGTGTCAGATGCAACCAGATCTTTCTTTGCTTCCTAAGCAAAGGAAGAAGGAAATATGGTTTTGTAAAAGGTACCTGGGAGGGTCGCTATGTTCAGTAAGCTGCCAGGGCTTGTGTGAACATGCCAGGCTGAGCTAGGAGTGGTTTTCTAAGCTTTTCAACCTCTCCCTTCCCCTCTTCCCGTGGAGTTTCATTTCAGGACACAGTGTGTCCTCAGAAAAGGCCATGCAGCCTTTGGCAGCCGGAGGAGCTGTACTAGCAGGGAGGGCTCCTCCCTCCCTCCCGTAGGCTGGCTCACCTTTCTCAGAGAGTCCTTGGACCTTGGGGATAAGGACAAGAAAGCACAGATGAGGAAGAACATGCTGGAGGAAATCATATTCAGCCAGCCCAGAGGCAGTGACTCCAGCTGACAGACCCAAGCTTGGGAAAGGTTGATAACATCTGTCCCTTTCGCTCAGCATTTCTGCCTTCACCTGTTTCCCATGCTGGTAGGTGTCCCATTCTGCCACACATCTCTCTGCTTTTGGAGCAGAAGCCAATCAGGAGGATGAGTTAGGGTTTGGAAGATGTTCTTACGGAAGTGAGGAAGAATGCGTGAAGGGTACGCAAAGCTTAGGTTGAGTACTAATGGGACTGAAAAAATTAAAGAAATGAAGTGTGCGCAAGTGAGAAAGGGAACAGAAAAGAGTGATGCAAAAGAGGCAGGATAAGTCAGGCATCCTCTAGGTTAAGACGATGGCAGATAGAAGGTGAGTAATGTTCAAGTCCTGGCGTCTTGGGCTCTCGCTGCCCAGGAGGCAGCCTCACGGAATGCTGAGCTCATGGTGAAATTATCTGCTTCTCACTCTGCTATTGCCTTCTTGTGTAAACACGGGAAAATCATGTAGCCCCTTTGAACCTTAATCACCGCAAATGTACATATTCATTAATCTTAATATCCAAAATAATATTGTTACAGGGCTGAAATGAGACAGTGTGAAAACATTTTGTAAACTGTAAGCACTGTGTGGTGAGAGACATTGTTGCAAACCAGCTGACTCTCCTTATTTACATGATCCAGGCCAGAAGCTGGTCAGAAATTACACAGTGTCTCACGTTCATTCCTTCTTAGTTCCTAGTAGCTTGAACTATGTTGACAAATTACCTTAGCCAAAAACCTTAGAGTCTTCTGTTATGGTGTGGTGGCAGATGCGGAGGGCTTGGTTTTTAAAAAATGCAGATCTTTATGTTTTGAAAGTCCTTGTGATGCTTTCTACGCTACCCAATAGTAGAGACGTGAATATTCCAGGAGAGTTTAGGAAGGAGTCCCATTCTACTTCTCCATCAATTCACTACATCTGTGAAAATGGTTTCACTCTTAGTCATCTTCCTGAGAGGCTGGAGGTCATCTCGGTGGAAATGCACTTTTGTACCCTGTGATTTTTGACAGGATAAATGAGGTAGTCCCATGTGAAGGGCTTGGGAATTTTAAGCTTGCTAAAGACAGGTACCATCCGTGCATTGTTTCTGTGGCTTACAGGGCAGCTTGTTGGAGTGAAAACAAATAGAACCCAGGCTAAAAGCTGGTCAGAAATTACACAAGGAATTCCTGGTGGGAAGGAAGAGCTGAGTTGAAGTCCTGAGTCTCTCTCACCATGTACTTTGTGTGACTTCAGGCAAATCACTAGCCTCTCAGCGCCTTACCTATGTTATGTGAAAAAGATGGAAATACCCACCCCACCTCTGCACAGGATGTGGGGAGGGAGAAATGCATGACAGTGAGATTTCCAAACTGTAAAGTGCTAAGCCAGTGCTCTTGTTTGAATGTAAAGCATGCGGACCATCTACTACTTTTTCTTCCGACTGTCCACACTCTGCCCTCAGGGGACACCTTAAGGGTCTTTCTGCACAAGGTCTGTACCTCCATGTGTCTGAACCCCACCCGGTCCAGGTTTGTTGATTCAGTAGACATAACCTTTAGCATTCACAATGGCTGTTTAGAACAAGTGACTGTGAAGAGGCATGCCGTGTAATATCCCAGGATGGAGCCCGGGGTCTGCATTGTACTTCTAATGAAAGTGATCTCTGGTAATCATTGGTTTTGAATACCTCCACTGTGCATTTTCCATCATTTTGATGGTAAGAAAGCTGTCATCTGTATAGCAGCTGCAGAGCCCTGGATGAGAAGTGAGTTGGTTTAAAGTATTTCATTTCAGATTACTCATAAAGATTTCTGGGACACTGTTCCTTCATCCCATCTGGTAGTCAATTCTCTTTAAGCCCAAATAGCATGAGTGTCATCTTTTGAGCCTCACTACTGCAGTTTAAAAGTCCCCAGAACCCAAATAAAAACACTTGTCTTCTTCAACATGTGAGTTTCTTTCCAGCCTGGTCTAAATTTCTTTTCTGCCTGCTTTGAAATGCAGCTGATGGGAACCGTAGCTTCTTTCCCCTCTGCTTCTGTCTTAGGACCTGGAAGTGGTTCATCAGTTTGAGTACAGAAGGCAGTTACAGGCTTGATTTGACGGACAGCAAGTAGGAACTTCTGGCCCAGCGTTTTAAGTGAGATGGAATTGGCGTTTAGCATGATTATCTTGCTATCTGGAGAAAATCTGTCCTTATACGGCCAGATTTTTCAATTACCTGAGGAAATCTGACATCTTTGCATACTTACAGTGCATCACCAATGTGTACTCTCCTTTTTTGAATAGTGCTGACTGGCAAGCATTTTTCAACTGGTGGGACAGAACTCATATTTTTCCTTTGTGGAGGAGTAGCTACTGTCTTTGAGATAAGTAAATGCTATTTTCTTAGTGCTAAATTTTTAGGGCATTGGTTTAAAAAGCTATACATATGACATCTTAATGTAATAATATTAATGAGATGAATATGATTCTCTCCTGCTGGGAAGAGTATTGTGGAAAGAGTCCTTCATCTCAAATCAGAAGATCTGGGTTCTAATTCTGGATATTCTAATTAACAAGATGATCTTGGGCAAGACATCTAACCTTTATAAGTATTAACTTCTTGCCTTGTGAGTGGTGGATAATAAGGATTGCTGGAATTTCAAATGAACTAATGAATACGATTACGGAGTGATATATAAGTGAAAGATTATCATGATGGCACCAGTATCCTTATAGCCACTGGGAACCAGAAGATCCATTTTAAGTTTCTTGGGTTTGGTCAATAGATTTCATGTGATCCCTGCTCTTGTAATTTTAGACCAGAGGTCCTCAAACTATGGCCTGTGGGCCACATGCAGCCTGCTGAGGACATTTATCTGGCTCACCAGGTGTTTTTGCCTCTGCTGCCTGTCCTGTTTAGTAGCTGACTCATCCCAGGCCTGAAAAATCTGTTAGCAGAAAAACCATTGTTTTCATTCCCAAACAAAACATGTAGATTCACTGGAAAAGTTGCAAAAGGAATTCCAATTTAGATCTAAAGAGCTTCATCTCCATGAACAGGACATACAGCTTTTCCATAACCCATTTTCTATTGACATTGAAAATGTGGAGGTCACTCCCTGAAGCAGCCGCCCCAGCCCCTCTGCCAGCTGCTCCAGCGCCACCTCGGGCCCGGCATCTCCTGCAGGTGGGAGCCAGGCGCTGATGGGGGTGGTGGGGTAGCCGAGCGCTCCTGTGGCTCCGGCTCCAGCTCTGCGCAGGCAGCGGCTTTCCGGCTTCTCCATGGGGCTGGCCTGTGGCGCCCGGATGCTCTGAGAACATTTCCACTGTTGCTCGGAGGACACACGCAGTGGGATTCAGAATTCCTGCAGAATTGCCTTTGTGAGAAGCTGGAAGTATTTCTTTAAATTCCCTCTCTTAGTTTTTCAAAGAAGTATCAAGAAACCATGAACAACATTAGTAATGAAGTTTGACTGCCACTTTCTTGATGAAGGTTTTACTGCCAAGGACATTCTGGATCAAAAAATTAATGAAGTTTGCTCTTCTGATGCTAAGGATGCCTTCTATGTAGCAGACCTCAGAGATGTTCTGAAGAAACAGCGAAGATGGCTAAAAGCTCTTCCTTGTGTCACTCCCTTTTATGCAAATGTAATGACAGTAGAGCCATTGTGAAGACCCTTGCTGCCATTGGGACATGATTTGACTGTGCTAGCAAGACTGAAATACAATTGGTGCAAAGTCTCAGGATGCCTCCAGAGAGGATTATCTATGCAAATCCTTGTAACAAGTGTCTCAAATTAAGTATGCTGCCAATAATGGGATCCAGATGATGACTTTTGACAGTGAAGTCAAGTTGATGAAAGTTGCCAGAGCACATCCAAAGGCCAAGTTGGTTTTGCGGATTGCCATTGATGATTCCAAAGCAGTCTGTAGACTCAGTGTTAAATTTGGTGCAATACTCAAAACCAGCAGACTTCTTTTGGAATGGGCAACAGAGCTAAATATTGATGTCATTGGTGTCAGCTTCCACATAGGAAGTGGCTGTACTGATCCTGAGACCTTCGTGTAGGCAATGTCTGATGCCCGCTGTGTCTTTGACATGGGAGCCGAGGTTGGTTTCAGCATGTACCTGCTTGATATTGGTGGTGGGCTTTCCTGGTTCTGAGGATGTGAAGCTTAAATTTGAAGAGATCACTGGTGTAATCAACCCAGCATTGGACAAGTACTTTTCATCAGACTCTGGAGTGAGAATCATAGCTGAGCCAGGCAGATATTATGTTGCATCAGCCTTCACACTTGTAGTTAATATCTTTGCCAAAGAATTGTATTAAAGGAACAGATAGGCTCTGATGATAAAGATGAGTCCAGTGAACAAACCTTTATGTATTACATCAATGATGAAGTATATGGATCGTTTAATTGCATCCTTTATGATCATGCTCATGTAAAGCCTCTTCTGCAAAAGAGACCTAAACCATATGAGAAGTATTATTCACCCTGCATATAGAGACCAACATGTGATGGCCTTGACTGGCTAGTTGAGTGCTGTGACCTGCCAGAAATGCATATGGGTGACTGGATGTTCTTTGAAAATATGGGTGCTTACATTGTAGCTGCTGCTTCTACTTTCAATGGATTCCAGAGGCCGACTACTATGTGATGGCAGGACCAACGTGGCAACTTGTGCAGCAAATCCAGAACCCTGACTACCTACCTGAAGTAGAAGAGCAGGATGTTGGCACTCTGCCTGTGTCTTGTGCTTGGGAAAGTGGAATGAAACGTCACCCAGCAACTTGTGCTTCAGCTACTATTAATGTATAGATATCATTCTGTAGCTGTCAACTGGGAGTTTAGCTTTAATTAAGGGATTTGGGGGGGACCATTTAACTTAATTATTGCTAGTTTTGAAATGTCTTTGTAAGAGTAGGGTTGGCATAGGTGCAGCAATATGTAAGATTAGGAGATGGGGTCACACTTATCTGTGTTCCTATGGAAACTATTTAAATATTTGTTATGTATATATTTTTATTCACTTTTCAGACATGCTATGAAAAAGCACCCCTCTGCTGCTCAGCAAGCATTTGTAGCTTGTACAGTGGCAGAATGGGCCAAAATCTTAGTGTTGTGACCTGTTTTAAGAATAAAGT
>CAUYRH010031352.1:0-32170 GCA_963574655.1 Perodicticus potto
TTAATAACTTAATGGGACATCTCAAGCAGTTGGAACAGGAAGAACATTCCAACTCCAAACACAGCAGAAGAAAAGAAATAACCAAAATTAGAGCAGAATTAAATGAAATTGAAAACAAACGAATTATAGAACTGATCAATAAATCAAAAAGTTGGTTTTTGAAAAGGTCAATAAGATAGATAAACCTTTGGCTAACCTAACCAGGAAAAAAAAGAGAAAAATCTCTAATTTCATTAGTCAGAAATGGTAAAGATGAAATAACAACAGACTCATCAAAAATTCAAAAAAATCCAGCTCAACACCTGTGGCTCAATGGGCTAAGGCACCAGCCACATACACCTGAGCTGGCAGGTTCAAATCCAGCCCAGGCCCGCCAAACAACAATGACGGCTGCAATCAAAAAATGGCCAGGCGTTGTGGCGGGCGCCTGTAGTCCCAGCTACTTGGGAGGCAGAGGCAGGAGACTCGCTTGAGCCCAGGAATTGGAGGTTACTGTGAGCTGTGATGCCACAGCACTCTCTCCAGGGTGACAGCTTGAGGCTCTGTCTCAAAAAAAAAAAAAAAAATTCAAAAAATCCTTAATGAATATTACCTTAAATATCCTTAATGAATAAAACTTTATTCTCAGAAATATTAAAATCTAAAGGAAACTGACCAATACTGGGAAGCACACCACCTTCCAAGACTTAGCCAGAATCAAGTGGAAATGTTGAACAGGCCTATATCAAGTTCTGAAATAGCATCAACAATACAAAATCTCCCTAAAAAGAAGAACCCGGGACCAGATGGCTTCACATCAGAATTCCACCAAACCTTTAAGGAGGAACTAGTACCTATATTACTAGTACCTATATTACTCAACCTTTTCCAAAATATAGAAAAAGAAGGAATACTACCCAACACATTCTATGAAGCAAACATCACCTTGTTCCCCAAACCAAGGAAAGACCCAACAAGAAAAGAAAATTATAGACCAATACCACTAGTGAACACTGATGCAAAAATATTCAACAAGATCCTAGCAAACAGAATCCTGCAACACATTAAAAAAATTATACACCATGACCAAGTGGGCTTTATCCCAGGTTCTCAAGGCTGGTTCAATATACATAAATCTATAAATATAATTCAGCACATAAATAAATTAAAAAACAAAGACCATATGATTCTCTCAATTGATGCAGAAAAAGCTTTTGGTAATATCCAGCATCATTCCATGATCAGAACACTTAAGAAAATGGGTATAGAAGGGACATTTCTTAAACTGATAGAGGCCATCCACAGCAAACCCACGGCCAATATCATATTGAATGGAGTTAAACTGAAATCATTTCCACTCAGATCAGGAACCAGGCAAGGTCGCCCATTGTATCCACTGCTCTTTAATATTGTAATGGAAGTTTTACCCACTGCAATTAGGGAAGAAAAGGCGATCAAGGGTATTCATATAGGATCAGAAGAGATCAAACTTTCACTCTTCGCAAATGATATGATTTTATATCTGGAAAATACCAGGCATTATACTACAAAACTCTTAGAAGTGATCAAGGAACACAGCAGTATCTCCAGTTACAAAATCAACACTCATAAATCTGTAGCCTTTATATATACCAACAATACCCAAGCTGAAAAACAATCAAGGACTCTATTCCATTTACAGCAGTGCCAAAGAAGATGAAATACTTGGGAGTTTACCTGACAAAGGATGTGAAAGATCTCTATAAAGAGAACTATGAAACTCTAAGAAAAGAAATAGCTGAAGATGTTAAAAAATGGAAAAATATACCATGCTCATGGCTGGGAAGAATCAACATTGTCAAAATGTCTATACTACCCAAAGCAATATATAATTTTAATGCAATACCTATTAAAGTTCCATTTTCATAGTTCAAAGATCTCGAAAAAATAATACATCGTTTTATATGGAATCAGAAAAAACCTCAAATAGTCAAGACATTACTCAGAAATAAAAACAAAGCAGGAGGAATCACACTACCAGACCTCAGACTATACTATAAATCAATAGTGATCAAAACAGCATGGTACTGGCACAAAAACACAGAGGTAGATGTATGGAACAGAATAAAGAACCAAGAGATGAACCCAGCTACTTACCATTATTTGATCTTTGACAAGCCAATTAAAAACATTCAATGGGGAAAAGATACCCTATTTAACAAATGGTGCTGGGTGAACTGACTGGTGACCTATAGAAGACTGAAACTAGACCCACAACTTTCACCTTTAACCAAGATAGACTCTCACTGGATTAAAGATTTAAACTTACGACATGAAACTATAAAAATGCTAGAAGAAAATGCAGGGAAAACTCTTGAAGAAATTGACCTGGGCAAATATTTTATAAGGAGGACACCCCCTCCCCCCCAGGCAATTGAAGCAGCATCAAAAATACACTGCTGGGGCCTGTTCAAACTAAAAAGCTTCTGCACAGCCAAGAACACAGTTAGTAAAGCAAGTAGATAGCCATCAGAATGGGAGAAGATATTTGCAGGTTATGCCTCCGACAAAGGTTTAATAACCAGAATCCACAGAGAACTCAAGCGTATTAGCAAGAAAAGAACAAGTGACCCCATCTCAGGGTGAGCAAGGGACCTAAAGAGAAACTTTTCTGAAGAAAACAGGCGCACAGCCTACAAACACATGAAAAAATGCTCATCATCCCTAATCATCAGAGAAATGCAAATCAAAACTACTTTGAGATAACATCTAACTCCAGTAATATTAGCCCACATCACAAAATCCCAAAACAGAGATGTTGGCATGGATGTGGAGAAAAGGGAACACTTCTACATTGCTGATGGGAATGCAAACTAATATGGTCCTTTTGGAAAGATGTTTGGAGAATACTTAGAGATCTAAAAATAGAATTGCCATTCGACCCTATAATTCCTCTACTAGGTATATATCCAGAAGACCAAAAACCACATTATAACAAAGATATCTGTATCAGAATGTTTATTGCAGCCCAATTCATAATTGCTAAGTCATGGAAAAAGCCCAAGTGCCCATCAACCCACCAATGGATTAACAAATTGTGGTATATGTACACCATGGAATATTATGCAGCCTTAAAGAAAGATGGAGACTTTACCCCTTTTGTGTTACATGGATGGAGCTGGAACATATTCTTCTTAGCAAAGTATCTCAAGAATGGAAGAAAAAGTATCCAATGTGCTCAGCCCTACTATGAACCTAATTTATAGCTTTCACATGAAGGCTTTAACCCAATTATAGCACAAGAATATGGGGAAAAGGGCAAGAGAAGGGAGGAGGGGAGGAGGTTGGGTGGAGGGAGGGTAATTGGTGGGGCCACACATATGGTTCATCTTAGAAGGGTACAGGCAAAACTTAGTAAATGCAGAATACAAATGTCTTCATATAATAACTAAGAAAATGCCATGAAGGCTATGTTAAACAGTTTGATGAAAATATTTCAGAGTGTATATGAAACTAAAACATTGTACCCCTTGATTACACTAATGTACACAGCTATGATTTAATAAAAATAAATAAATAAATAAAATGCACAGATGTGAAGGGTTCACTTCATTGATAAAAACACACACTCATAAGATCTCCATCCCCATGAAGATATAGAGCACTTGCATGAATTCAGTTAATACCCTCCAAAGGTTTTCAGTTAATTCTCATATGTTGCATATGGGCGTTACTCCTCTGATTTCAATCATCATAGTTTTGTTTTGCCTGTTCTGGAACTTTATGTGATTGAAATTATTCAGTATGTAATTTTTGTATCTGACTTCTTTCACTTAACATCATATACAAGATTCAGTATATCCTTGGTGTATCAGAAGTCTATTCTTTATTGCTGAATACACACGTGTGTATTACATAATATGGATAAGACGATTTGCTAATCAGTTTCCTTCCACGGGAATTTGATCCATTTCCAGTTTTGAGATTATAAATAACACTGTTATAAATATTTTTACACAAGTTTTTCTTATAGACAAACATTTTTACTCCTTTTGAGTAGATATCCCCTAGTGGAATCGTTGTTAGATAAATACTTAGTTTTATTAGGAACTGCAATACATTTTTCTAAAGTGGTTATATCATTTTAAATTTCCTTCACAATGATTGAGAAGCTAATTTTTCTTCATCCTGATGAACACATGATGTTATTACTACTTTTATTTTAATCATCTCATTGTGATTTTAATTTGTATTTACTTATGGTTACTTTCATTGTGAGTCTTGTCATATGCTTTTGGCCATTTGTATATCCTCTTGAGAGAAGGAGCTGTTAACATCTTTTACCAATATTTAATTAAACGTTGTTATTGAATTGTAGGACCTCTTTATACATTTTGAAGAGAATTAATATGCTAAATACAAGCACTGAGATTATTTTCCTCAAAAAGAAAAAAAAAGAAAGATGGACACTTTACTTCTTTCATGTTTACATGGATGGAGCTGGAAAATATCCTTCTTAGCAAAGTATCTCAAGAATGGAAGAAAAACTATCCAAGGCACTCAGCCCTACTGTGAAACTAATTTATAGCTTTCATATGAAAGCTATATCCCAATTACAGCACAAGAATATGGGGAAAGGGGCAAGGGAAGGGAGGGGAAGGGGGAGGTTGGGGGGAGGGAGGGTAATTGGTGGGACTACACCTATGGTGCATCTTAGAAGGGTACAGGTGAAACTTACTAAATGTAGAATATAAATGTCTGAACACAATAACTAAGAAAATGCCATGAAAGCTATGTTAACCAGTTGGATGAAAATATTTCAAATTGTATATAAAACCAACACCTTGTACCCTGCATGAATGTACACAGCTATGATTTAATTTAAAAAAAAAAAGAAAGAAAGAAATACTTCCTCCTGTCTCCCAGCCATAGGAATAAGGACCTCCACCTGTCATGGGAATGCAGAGAAGAGGAAACACCTTCAGGGATCATCCACCCAGACCCTTCAACAAGTGAGTACCAGCCTCTTCTACAAAATAGATGAGGACTCCTCCTAATTTGGAGGCCAAGCTTGAGGGTCCCTCATACTAGAGCCCCACACCCTGGCTGGTCCTTTGCTATGGCCCTGGCTCCCACAAGAACTGTAAGTATTTTATAGTTTTACTGTAAGGTCCTAGTGTTTTCTTTTTCTTTTTTTTTTTTTTTCCTCTTTTTTTTGTAGAGACAGAGTCTCACTTTATCGCCCTCAGTAGAGTGCCGTGGCCTCACACAGCTCACAGCAACCTCCAACTCCTGGGCTTAGGTGATTCTCTTGCCTCAGCCTCCCAAATAGCTGGGACTGCAGGTGCCCGCCACAATGCCTGGCTATTTTTTTGTTGCAGTTTGGCCAGGGCTGGGTTTGAACCCGCCACCCTTGGTATATGGGGCCGGTGCCTTCCTGACTGAGCCACAGGTGCACCAGGTCCTAGTGTTTTCTCTAAGGTTCCCTCAAGCCAAGGCCAATAGAGAAGGCTCTTTGCTCAGGGAATCTTCTCTCATCACTTTCCTCCTCCTGATTTCAAATAGCTCCTAATCACATTTGGCACTTCCCTATCTAATCAAGAAGACTTCCAAATGTCAGGGAGAGACAGAAGAAAACATCTAGAAACTCTTAAATATAAACCTTCAATAACCTGGGCTCAGAAAACAAAGGTCTCCAACACGGCAAGACCTCCTGTATTGTACCTCCTCCATTCTCTCCCTCCTGTCCTTGCAGAGGCCAATAGTCAGAGCAGTGAAGAAAAAGAGGCAGGGGGAAGACCGGGAGAGGAAGGAAGGAGGTCCATCACCCAATCTAGAAAACAAAGAAGTCCTCCACAGACAGAGCCAAACTCCTTGGTGACTATATTGACATTAAGAGATGTAAGATCTCCTAACAATGAAAAATTCTAGAAAGAGGGCAGAGCACCCATGGCCGTCTGAACTCCAGAGCCAGATAGTCCTGCCTCGGAAGTATTTAGTGCTGTCCTGGCACTCTCCCAGGAGCTCCCCTGACCAGGCCACAGTGTGCTCAGACTTAAGCAAGGAAGGGAGGGAACCATGATTCTTTATCTTTTCTTTTTTTCCACCTTTTTTGACATATAATTAGAATAACAAAAATCTGCACATGATCAACACATATATACAATTTGGTGAGTTCGGACATGTATATACATTTGTGTTACCATCACAACAGCCCAGGTAATCAACATATCCGAAAATTTCTTGTGTCCCCAAATGATCATGAGTATTGGCACGGATGCGGAGAAAAGAGAATCCTTGCCCGCTGTTGGTGAGATTGCAAAGTGGTACAGCCATTATGGAAAATACTATGGAGGGTCTGTAAAAAACTTAAAATAGAAACTACCATGTAATTCAGTTATGCCACTTCTGAGCATATATCCAAAGGAATTGCAGTCAGTATCTGAAAGAAATGACTGCAGCCTCTTATTCACTGCAGCATTATTCACAATAGCCAAGTTATGAAAACAACCTAAGTGTCCATCGACAGATAAGTGGATAAAGAAAATGTGCTCTGTATACACAATAGAATAGTATTCTGCCTTAAAAAAAGGAGGAAGTCCTGCCATTTGAACATGGATGAATCTTTGGAACATTCTGCTCAGCAAAATAAGCCAGACACAGAAAGACAAATACTACACAATCTCACTCATATGTGGAATCTAAAGAAGTAAAATTCATAAAAGCATAGCATAAAAAAGACAGTTACCAAGGACTAGGGAACAAGGAGATTTTGGTCAAAGGATACAAATTTTCAGGAATAAGATGAATTCATTCTGAAGTTCTCATGCACAGCCTGGTGATTATGTCAATAATACTGTATCATATACTTGACGGTGGCTAAGAAAGTAGGTCTTAAGTGTTTTCACCTCACATAAAAAAGTTAACTATGCACCATAGGTAATCAGCACATTGTACCCCATAAATGCATTAATGTATATAGTTATGATTTAATTAAAAAACAGAGGAAAATATCACCCACACAATCACTTTTTGACCTGTTACCTTTAAAATTCTTTGGTACTTTTCTTAGTTTGTCTTTTAATTAATAAGATATATTAATAAATGTCTGGAAATAAAAATTCAAACAGGATAGAGCACCATAAAAAAAAAAAAGTTAACCCTATGAGGTGATGGATATGTTAATTAGCTTGATTGTGGTGAACACTCCATAATGTCTACATATATCAAAATATCATTCTGGACACCATAAATGTATATAATTTTTATCTGTCAAGATATTTTTATTTATTAGGAGAAAACAAAGATAGATAAACATTTCCTTTGTCCCTTCTTGTGGTTTTGATTGCTCCTGTTTAGTGTGTTTGTGTGCAAGAACACTAAACACGAGACCGATCCTCTTAACGAATTTGTAAGTGCACAATACCTTTGTCAAATATAGGCACCATATGGTGCTACTGGAACTCACTCATCTTGCATGACTAGCTTTACACCCATTGAACAACAGCTCCCCTAAACCTCGCCCTCAGGGCCACCACTCTTCATCCTGCTCCTGGCTGCTGCTTCAGTGTGAGTTCACTGTCCCGAGTTCTGTCCTCCATCCTGCCCCCCTACCCCCCTGCTCATCTTGGCTGTGTTACCCTACACACTCACTTTCCAGCCTTCCCCTTCCCCTAGAAGTTACTCCTCTTCACCCTCAAGAACAAAAAAACTGAGCCCACCTCTGAGTACCCAGCTGGGCCCCCCTCCACACCTGAAGAAGGTCCCCGCAGACTTTGGAATGAGGCCCTGACCTCAGAACCACCTGAAGAATCTGTGAACATTTGATTGAAATAGGTGATTGCCATTGCCCCTATACATGACAAGTTGGAGGGGAGGGGACTCTACACACAGGTGAACTGATGGAATCAGAACACCAAATACCCAGCCTCAGAGTGACCCACAAGTCAAAGATTCTCCAGTGGAGCAGCATGGGTCAAAAGAGAAATCTGCTGTGCAACAAGAAGAAAATGTATCAGGTGCAATAGTAAGTATACAAAATATATTTGATTATAGAATGTTTTAGCCCATTTTGTGTTGCTATAACAAAATACTGAGGCTGGATAATTTCTAAGGAACAGAGATTTATTTCTTGCAGTTCTAGAGGCTGGGAAGTTCAGAATTGAGAAGCCCAAGTGTGGCGGGCCTTCTTGCTACATCCTCCCATGGCAGAAGGCAGAAGGGCGAGAGAGGGCCAAGCTCACTTCTGTAATAACCCACTCTCCATAATAAGCCTGCTAACTTGATAATGCCATTAATCTACTCATGAGACCACAGCCTTCATGAGCTGGTCACCTCTTAATGGTCCCAGTTCTTAATATCATCACAACGGCATTTAAATTTCAACAAGAGTTTTGGAGGAGACATTCAAGTTGTAGCAGAAGGTTGCTAAAGATATATTTACTCAGTTATTTATGTTTGGAGTTAGGCTGCACTCTCTGTCAATAGAAAGACGATACAGTAAGTTAGCGAATTTAGAAGAACTTGTCTTAGTTCTAAGGATTTATAAAGTCACAGTAGAGATAAAATGATAGGAAGCAGCAGAGCATTAATTTTCTAGAGACCACAAGAGTGAGGTGAGTCCTAAAGACACACAGTTGGAGTTTGACAAAGTGAAAAATAGAGTCCAGATGAGAAAAGAGCCTACAGACACCTTTCTCAGTCATCCATTGAGGACCCCCCTCCCTCATGCTAATGACATGATAATTAACAAAATCATCATAGATGAAGCAACATTGGGTCTTCTAAGAACTACCTGGGGGAAGAATGATGTAATCTGGAGGACAGCTGAGAAGCAGACACAGAAAAGGGATCAACTGAGCCTGCACGCTCATGTGTCCTGGGCAGGGCACCTGCCTGGCACGTCTCCCTAGGGCCCTGTTTCAACCACAGTAAAGAACAGGACTCCACACTGCCTCCACTATTCTACCTGGCAGCATCCCCCAGTGGCAGGAGCCCTGACCTGGAGGTGGCAGTGTCTGTTCTCTCAACAACTCTTATGAGGGACTTGATTTGCTAACAGAGTAGCCTCTAGGTTCCACAGTTCTAGCCCTCAAAAAACCACCCAAGGGACATCCAATAAGTGGAATGAGCTCAATAGGCTTCAATATCCTTCCTTCTGAAATGTGGATGTGAAATTAGCACACAAAGGTTGCATTAAAGTCCCTCTTCCTGTAACCCAGTTCCCCTTGCCAAGAAGGACACCCTAAGAGAGGCCTTGAAGCCAGTGCCTTAGCGAGCTCAGCCTAGGGCAGCTCTAACCCTGCCCTCCATCTAGGACGGAGCTGACTTCTCTCCCTCTCTCCACTGCCACCTTTCCAGCTCTCACAGCCAGCTCTGCTCAAGCCCAGGAGAGGATCTTAGGTGTGTTGCACAAATGTTTAAAGATCATTAATTAAATTACTTTCCAAAGAAGTTCAAAGCACAGTAAGGATATTCTTTTCTTTACTCTTTTTTTTTTTTTTTTTTGAGACAGAGTCTCACTCTGTCACCCTGGGTAGAATGCCGTGGTATAGCTCACAGCAACCTTGAACTCCTGGGCTCAAATGATCCTCTTGCTTCAGTTTCTCATGTTTTTTTGTTTTTTTGTTTTTTTGTTTTTTAGTAGAGACAAGGTCTCACTCTTACTCAGACTGGTCTCAAACTCTTGAGCTCAAGCAATCTGCTCATCCCGGCCTCCCAGAGTGCTAGGATTACAGGTGTGAGCCACCACACCTGGCTTGATCAACATAAGTTAAGTGTGCCACAGAAGTTTAACTACAAGTTCAAGTGTACTGTGAGATGAAAAAAAAAAAAAAGGCTGAAAAACACTGTGCTAGGGTCAGTAGCCTCAGCACCACCATCTGCACATCTGGAAATCACTTGCATTTTTTGCTGAGAGCCAAAATCTAGTGCATAGAACAGTACTTCCATCCTCACCCAACTCTCCTGCTGGCTCTACTCTGACTCACAGCAATTTCAGAGCAGCCCTCACATCCTCCAAGCCCCGTCCCCAAGCCCAGATCCTTCTAGCCAAGCACATAGCCACTAGTGTGTCCCACCAAGAACAGACAGTCCAATGCCCCCAAGTCTTGCTCCACCACTCCCTTCTCAATGGACTGTACCCCAAAGGGCTGCTCAGGACAGAGCCACGCTGGGGTTCTTCATGCACTCAGCCATGGTGCCCCTCTGTACTTGGCACTTTCACCAGGGTCATCTGCCGTGGTGTTCCCCAGCCCTGAGGAAGCAAAGGGTGAGGGCTGGAACTTCATCACCTTTCAACCTGAACCTGACACCACCAACATGCCTTGAGCCCCCAGGACCCCAGTCTCAGCTTACTGCATCAGCCTTCCAGTGCCTCTGCTTGGTACCCAGGTGTCCGAGTTTTTGGAGAAAGGCGTATGCCAGTCCCATCTCCAGCCTTCCCACTGCCCACCGTGGTCTCTGCAAAGAGGATGGGAAGTCTAGAAAAGGCATCTGATCCCACTCAGACCCAGACAGGCAGGCCTTCTGCCCTCTGTCATCTCAGCCCAGAGACTCCACGTCTGCCGGACTACCCAGGCTGCTGGAGACTGAACTGTCCCCCCACATTTACGTTTGGAGCTTCCACAAAGCCAAAGTCAGAGGAATTTACAACTTGGCCAGCTTAGCTAACTCCGTGCAGCAGTCTGCTTGGTAACAGCCTGCTATCTCTGAGCTCAGATCTCCGTCCCAGACAGCAGAGGGCACGGGAAGGTGAACATGATAGATTTCCAGCCAATCCATCCTGAAAGAGCCTCGTGGGTCAAGACGGAGGAGGAGTGGCGTGAGGAGGATCCGGCAGGAGGAAGAGGAGGGGGCAGCAGAGGACACCGAGGAGGAAGACAAAGGAGGAGGGGCAGCCGAGGTTTTCCGAGCACCTTCCCTGTCCCAGCCAGGGAAACAAGACATCATGTGGAGATACCTGGTTCAATCCTTATCTCCTCCTTACCAGTGAGGAAACCAGACGTCAGAAAGGTTAAGAAACGTCCTTAAATTTACTTAAAATCACACAGCCAGATGGCTCATGCCTGTAATCTTAGCACTCTGGGAGACTAAGGAGGGTGGATTAAGCTCAGGAGTTCAAGTCCAGGCTGAGCAAAAACAAGACCCCATCTCTACTAAAAATAGAAAACTGAGGCAAGAGGATCGGGTAAGCCCCAGTTGGAGGTTGCTGTGAGCTATGATGCCACAGCAATCTACCCAGGGCTACAGCTTGAGACAGTGTCTCAAGAAAAAGAAAAAGAAAAAGAAAAATCACACAGCCAGCAAGTGCAAACTCAGACTGTAAGACATGGTCTTTCCATTGTATCAGATCGCTTCCAGCATTGAGAGGAAAACCTGGGAGACCTAGTAGGGACAGCAGTTGGGTGTCACCTGCATGCTCGCTCCCACAGGCTTCATTATACCAGGGGTGTGGCCCCACAACAAAACATGCCCTTATCAAAGCCATGTGGGCCTCCCAGCTCGGAAGGGCAAATGCCCAGACCACACCAGTCTAACCCACCAACACCAAGAGAGGTGCAGGGGTTGCCCAGCTCCTCAGAACACTTGGGCAAACAGAGTGAAGAAATGTTTTCCCTCTGTCTTTCTGTCTCTCCCTATGTTTTCATCCATCCAACCTGAGCTTAGGATTCAAAAGGTAAGTCAAAAAGGCTGAGTGTGGTGGCTTATGCATGTAATTCTAGTACTCTGGGAGGCTGAAGTGGGAGGATAGCTTGAGATCAGGAGTTTGAGACAGCCTGAGCAAGAGAGAGACTCTATCTCTACTAAAAATAGAAAAACTAGCTGGGTGTGGTGGCATACACCTGTAGTCCCAGCTACTCAGGAGGCTGAGGCAAGAGGATCTCGTGAGCCCAAGACTTTGAGATTGCCATGGCTTACAATGCCACAGCACTCTACCTAGGGTGACAGAGTGAGACTCAATCTGAAAAAAAAAGAAAGAAAGAAAGAAAAAAGAAAAAAAATAATAAGTCAAAAATCTCCCAGTAGTACCACAATCTGTTTTAATCAGGTTGTCCAGAAACCCTTGAGTCTATAGGTGTAAGGGTCCTGCATTTGACTGAAATCAGGGTACCCACCCCATGAACAGAACTGGGGAGCCCACTTCTCTCCGGGCCTGCCCTCCATCTCCCAGCACCTGCAATTTGTGCAAAGTGCCTCTTGGCTGCATGCCACCGCGCAGGCTCTTCCTGCTGACAGGACACTTTTGTACAGTTCAGGCCGCCTTGGCCATTGTTAAGTTAAATGTGGGTGAAAACAAAGCAAACCTATCTCGAAATGTTTCCGGATGGCTTAGCTCCTTCAAGCCCAGATGATATCAGAGTCATTTCACTTTTAAAACAGAAATTCCCCCAACCTAGAAAAAAGACTTTCCACAGAGGTGCTAAGAAGGGACCTGAGGAAATGCACCGGTTGCCCCCTCCCTAACCTAACCATTCTGTCCCTTCTCCGCTGGAGCCAATGACAAGTGCACCTGCTCACTGCCTCCCAAAGAGCAAGCCCACCCTTCCTTAGTCAGCAAAGCAGAAGTGATTGCTTCCTTTCCTTCCAAGCTGCGCCTCCAAAATGATTTCTCCCCACCAGAGGCCTCAGTCCTGCTTCCCCACAGCCATAGAACAGGGAGGAGCTGGTGGTACAGGCAGGGCCAGGGGAGGAGGGTTCCAATCTTGGCTCCACCACTTGCTAGCCCTGCAATTTGGGCAAGACGCTCTGCCTTTCTGGAAATCACCATGGATCACGCCTCGCAAGGTGATAGGGGAGATTGAGCCTCTGAACTCCTCCTACATACTGTCAGGCGGCCACCTGTGCCACTCTAAGGTGCAGTGACTACAGTGAACAAGGCCTTGGAGTGTGTCCCCTGCAGGACGAGGATGTCAGCAATAGCAGTGGCCCACCCACCGAGGCAGCTCAGCAGGGTGGGAACCACAACAGGGGATATCAAGCTCAGGGCCTGTCTCCCCAGTACCACATGGAGCTATGGCATTGAAGCCCTGGGGCAGAGTAAAGGCAAGTGTTAGGAGGCCCAAGTCCACAGCCCCAGGTTCAGCTATGTCACAGGCCCTAAGGCTACGGGAGCAGCCAGCCAGAGCTAGGGGATGGGGGAACCCAGGTAAGAGGTACATCCTGTGGAGGGGACCAGGATGAACACTGGGCAGTGGGGTGGGGTGGGGCAGCACCAGAAGCTGGGACTTGGTGGGCTCTGCTTAACTCTCCCACCATTTATAATATGCATAATAATACTAATAGTTACCATTTCCCGGCACTAACCATGTGCCAGGTACCAGACCAAGTTCCTCACACACATCTTCCCAGGTGATCCTCATGACAACCCTGAAATGTTGACAACTGAGGATACAGAGGTTATAAGAGGCTCAACAACTTGCCCCAGGGACTAACTAACTTATAAGGCCAAAATTGGAACCTAGTCTCTCTGGCCCCGCCATGCCATCTCTCGGGCACAGCATCTGAGCACAGAACACGTTGGTATAATGAACAGAGCACTCCGGGCTCTGGGCTCCCCCGCTCAAGTCCCCTTCCCTTAGATCTCACACTAGGACACAGGGGAAGGAAAAGCCTTGGTCATGGGCACAAGTCTTATGCCTATGACATTGGCACAAGACGGATGATGTCCCAGAAATTGCCCACCTGTCACCAAAGCTTCCCCCAATCCAGAACCTAAGTGCTGAAGTCAGGAAATTCATGGGTCGGGAGGAGCCTTCTCCCTGGCTGGGGGCAGGTGGGAGCTCACCTGTAGCCCCAGCTGGGACATCCTGCCCTTCCTGTGTGTCCCCACTGGCACTCCTGAGGGCTGGCTCCCTGATGGACAGCTGGGCCTGCCAGCTCTTGTTGTTTCTGCTAAACTCCATGCTATTACAACAAAACCCCTGTATTTCTTGCAAACAATTTTCCCCTTTGCAATCTCATAAATTAATTCCCTCTTTCAAGCTGACTGGCTTCCTGCTAATCTAACCACTAACCTATCACCATCCGTAAACTAAATGATCCGTAAACTCTCCCATCTGAAGCCTAATGCACTAAAATTACTTTTCGTTTTCCTGCTTTATCTTTCTTTGCTAAGGACAGCTCAGGTCCAGCTTCCTCTCTCCTTCCTCCTGAACACAGGGGCTCATGGCTCCTCTCTCCTGAGACTCCACTTCCTCATTCCACAGGCTCTACAGCCAGAGATGGGGCTGGCTGCCTTTGGCAGGTGCCCAGGGTCTGAACTGCTGAGGGCTGCCCCCCACCAGCCTGAAGCCATCATAAAATAAGCTGCACATGAGAATGGATAGGACAGGGGCCAAGGATTGACCCAGCTACAATGTCAGAAACTCCAGATGGAGGCAAGTGGCATGAAGAGGACTTAGGGCCCTAAGACTTGGGCTCCCATGGCCAGTGGCCATCTGCCTCCCACCCCCTCAGGACTGCATCAACTATACCTAAAGGGCCCAGCCTGGGAAGCATCAGAGGAACCCCCAGCCTGGCCCAGAGATGAGCAGAAAAGCTTCAGGTGTTCTGAAAATTGTGGCAGGGGTGACTTAGAAGAGAAGAGTCAGTGGGCTGCAAGAATCCCATCAGCACTCCCTGACCCCAGAGAGCCACACCCTCCAGATGAAGACAACTGAGGCATTGGCACATGGGACATATCAAGACTCAGCGTAGGAATTAGTCTATGTGGCCCAGGGAGAGCGTCAGAGCTGCTTCCTGTAGTAAGTCTGAGGCTGGACAACTCCTCTCCAAAGTACCACTTCCCCTGAGTCACATAAAGAACTGGATTTTTGCTTTATTTGGCCACACCTTAATTTTATATTGCAGAGCCTGGTCACCATCTGATCTGCTTCATGCCCCACAACACTTCCTTCCACCCCTATTAAGCCATCCACTTGTAGATCCATCCATGCACTCACACTCCCCTTCTTCCCTTTATCCTCCCACCTACCCATTCATACACCCCCATAAATATCTCCCTCCAACCATCCGCCCATCCATCCATCTACTCCCACTCATGCTCCATCAACTCAACCATCTATCCAACCATTCCCACCCTCCCATCCATCCATCCACTAATTCAACTCCAATCCCATCAATCCATCCATCTGCACATCCTCCCACTGGCCATCCACCCACCCAGCCAGCCATAAACTCAGCCAAGTTTTCATCCATCCATCCATATACTCATCTTTCCTACTCCTATCTGTCAACACCATCCACCCATCCATCCATCTATCTATACATGCACCCATCCATCATCTGTCCACCCACCTACACAGCCAAATAACTCCATTCCTCTGATCCTTTGACAGGACTGAGCAAGAGCATCACAGAATTCAATATGACACACTTCCTCATGCCCTGATTGTAGACACTGGAGTTGGCACTGGCCACAGTTGAATCCATGGTAGCCCTGTCCACTCTAGTCCCCACTGAGGTCCTCCTCTCAGTCAACCTTCAGGTGCTATATTCTTGAAGTCCTCCCCATTCCACTGACAGATTCTAGGTTGCACATTTGGGCACTGAGGCAGGGATCACGCTGTACTCACTCTCCACACTCCTAGCTCACTCCACAGTCAGCACTACCAGCTCCTTTGGTCAGGGACTTTGTCACACTGATTTGCAAGCACATCTAGCATAAGCTGATACCCTCCAGAGCTGCAACAGTGCCACACAGCAGGTATTGCCTGGCCCCTGAAGCCCTGCAGTTTCCTGAAGCTGGACGGAAGAACCTCTCCCCAGAGCTGGACCCAGAGGCCCCTCATAGCTGCCCTGCTAAGTTGAAATAGCACAAGTGAATCCTCCAGGCTTGGGAGGTGGGACCCGATGGAAGATGAGCACATGGGGTAGAGGTGGAGCCAACTCCTGCAATGACAAAGGGCACCTAGCCTAGAACACCCCAGCAGTGTGAGCTGGAATCTTGAATACTTCTAAGCATTCAATGCTTCTTGATCCTTCCAAGGTCACTCCTCCAGGCATCACTCACAGACATATAAACTCCAAAATGACCTATTCAGATACCAGATGAGAGGCTTATCTTGGTTTTATGTAGTTTTCCATGAGACGGGGCCATTCTGGAGTTCAGAAGGACCTTATTCCAAGCCAGTGCTTCTCACCCTCAATTATACACAAAAAAATCACAAGAATCAGCCCTGCTGTTAATAAAAGGAATATCCCCAGGCCCTTCCCCAAGAGATTTAATGGGGAAGATGGAAGTGTTGGGACAGAAATTAATATAAAAGTATAGGCTTGGCAATTTTTATCCAGATAGCCCCAAGGACACATCTGAATCCCCTCAGAAGAGAACCACATGGTTCCCACCCCTCAACTTCCCATAGGAGGCAGACGCTGTGCCCAGCCAGCCCACCCTGGGCTCTTGCTCTGGGCCTTCAGGGCTCAGTCCAGGTCTGCAGAGCTGTCCCTGTGTCCTAACCTCCTCACATGCTGATCCTAGACCCTGGGCTTGTAGCTCTCTCTGGGACTAAGGCTACACTCTCTGCCAGGCTGTTCCTGCCTACCGAGTTGGCCCACTCACAAGCCCCCCACCCCTACTCTAAACAAGGCAGACAAAGCATGTGAGTGGGTGCTCCAGGGACTGTGAGTTTCTGGGAGCATTATGAATGACCCAGGAAGAAAGCACTTGTTAAAATTATAACAAATAGCTTTGACGGTGTTTTTCAATTACCCACAATTACATCTCACCTTCTGAAAATGGATTTTCCACACCATAGTTTTTCTTGGAAGCACCCATCTGGCATACTCACACCACCCTGCCTTGCTGGAATGGCAGGAAGAGGTGGGCAGGCTGTCAGCAGCAGGGGCCCTGCACCCCATTATCTCACCCAGCACTCCTGGCTGAGCGATGAAGGCAAGAGAGTCCCCATCCTTGGCTCTGAGACATAGAACAGGAGACCAGGGGATCTTCGCCCAAGTTGTGTCCTTCGGCTCATACAGTCTGAAGGGCTGGACAGAGCTCCCAGAAGGCCCAAGTGCTTGTGGCATCTCACTCCACTGCCCCCTTGCTCTTTAGAGGCACAGAAAAGGCCAAGGTGGGGAGGTGCCTGAGTGCTGGCGCTGGGTGTGGCAGCTCCTCTAGAATCCTAGGCCTGGTCCAGCCTCAGGGCCTTTGCACTCCCTGTTCCCTCTGCCCACAGCACCCTTTCAACATACCCGTGTGGCTTCCCTTCTACCTTCTCCAGAAGTCACGTCCCCGTTCTGGATCTGATTCTGCATGGTGCATTTATCCTGGACGTGGTCATGGCCACTGCTGCCACACAGAAGCTACCCCAGGGCTGGAAAATGCCCCCTCTTGTTACCAGTCGAGCTCTGTGCTCTGCTGTGGTGGCTCTTCCAAGCCTCCTGCCTTCTGCCTGCCAATGCCAGCCGACACCAGAGGTCCACAGAGGCTGACAGGCTGGGGATAAAGCTGACCACTCCTGCTATGAGAAGTCCACTCCTGATATCCCAGAAATCCTGTAGAGCCTAGATGACAAGAGAACCCAAGCATACCAGGCCTAGTATCCTACCTGCCCACCCCCTGCCCCCAAACAAGTCTGAGCCAGGGCTGGACCTAAGGACACAGCAGAGGTGAGAGCATGGAAGAAGAAAGAACTCACTAGTACCGAGAGCCTGCCACAGGCAGGACAACTTGCTAGACATTCATTCATTCACTTACTCTCTCATTCATTCATTCAACTGAGCACCTCCTGGTACAACAGGCACTTAGGATTCATACCCGAGAACCAAACAGACGTAGAACCCATTCTCATGGAGCAGGAGAGAGAGCATAAAACAATAAATAAGTCAATACATATACACCGTGTGTGCTAGGTGAGAGGCGTTATAGAAAAAATAGAGCAAGGAATAGGAAATTGGGGTTGGCCAGTAGGCTTTAATTTAAGATGGGAGGTCAATGTAGTTATCACTGAAACAGTGATGTGAGCAAATACTCGGAGATGGTAGAAAGGAAGCAAGGTGGGTATGTTACAAGGTGGGTATGCTGCAAGGTGGGTATGTTGCAAGGTGGGTATGTTGCAAGGGTGCGGAGGCAAAGAGAACAGGGAGTGTGAAGGTCCTGAGGCTGAACCGTGCCTAGGATGCTGGAGGAGCAGGGACGAGGCCACTGTGGCTATAGTAAAGAGCCCCAGAGAGAGAAGGAAGAGACAATATCCAAAAGGGGACAAGATCATGGGGGCCTCCTGGACCTCAACTCCAAGAGAAACGGGCAGCCACCATAGGTGATAAGCAGAAGAGCGACAGAGTCCCCTGGTTTCCAATGGCCACTCTGACAAGTGTGTTAGGAATAGAAGTGTGAAGATGAGCCTAACATAACAGCCTCGGCCAACCTGGCCACACCCCAGAATTGTTACAGCAACTGGGGCTGAGGTTCACCGAAGTTCAAGTCACTCAGCCAGGATTACAGAGCCAGGAATCCAGGTTGTTGCTATTGCCTTGAGGGCCTTACAAAGGTTCCTTCCTCCCCAGCCAGCATATTCTGCAGACGGTTGCTGCGGCAGGCAGGATGGAGGGTGGGAGCCTGAACTAGGCAGTCCAGCTGTCCCTCCCCGGCCTGCTCTGGGAGAGCCCCAAGAAGCCATCAGTGCAAACTCACAGGAAGTCATGGGGCTGGGATCCCGCTCCCTCTGCAGTCCTCACCTCTTCCCTCGCTCCTGTGGATAAGCACCCACCTGCCATGGGGAACAAATAGGCACTGTGACTTTGGGCAATGAGGTTCCATTTACTCCTCTATAAAATGGTCACAGTAACAGCTCCTCAGAGGGTCCCATGAGATAATCGTGGACAGGGGCCCTCTTGTGTCTGCAGAGGATGCTGATGAGGTCAAAAAGGGTGGCAAAGATGCTGCTGAGGGCTTGAAGGAGGACTGACTGGCTCTAGTGCCCAAGATGCTACAGGGGCTGTCCCTCCTCCCCTCTCCTTCTACTCTATCAAATTCCTTCCTAGGATGTTATTACAGCATGAACTACAGTGAAAAGCAGCTGTACCAGGAGCTCCCTAGCTCCCTCGGTGACAGCAGCAGCAGTAATCAAGTCATAAATGAATTACACGTCGAAATTGTACCCCCTTGCTGTCACCACTTCCCACCACCCCACAAGCACCAAGCATCCTGGGGCCTCCCCTTACGCCTGGGCCCCGCCGCCCAATGTGGTGGTACATCTGGCAGAGGCAGGAGAAACAGAGCAGGCACAGTGCAAAAACTCAATTTATAGATTACTGTAAAGCAAGTTTATGAGCACAAACTTTCAAACCAGCCCTGCTGGGAATGAAATTCTATTTCGTTTGGCTTTGGCTCTGAGATGAATCACTGAGCCAATGAGGATGGCAGAGTCTCCGGGAAGAACCCTTCTGCTCACGAATGAAGAAAGACACCCAGGCCGCCCCCTACGACATCACTGTGGATTCCCGAATACGGCATGGGGAGGGCAGCCAGGGAAGCAGGACGACAGAATGGGCATTGCAAACACACATTCATAACACGGATAAGCCTTGAAAACATCATGCTAAGTGTAATAAGCCAGTCACGAATGTGCTCTAGGATTCCACTCATGTGAAGTACCTTGAATAGCCAAATTCACAGAGTCAGAAAGGAGACTGATGGTTGCTGGGGGATGAGGGCAGAAGGAATGGGGAGTGTGCTTTAAGGGGTGTAGTGTTTCCATTTGGGAAGACGAAAAAGTTTTGCAGATGGATGGTGGTGACAGTTGCAAAACAATATGTATTAATGCTACTGTACTCATAAAAAGGGCTAAAATGGTCATCGTTAGGTTACGTATATTTTACCACAATAAACACACACATACACATACATACTTCCTTAGGACTGTATCTCAGAAGAATCGTCCCAAATGTGGACAAAGTTTTAAGATGTCCCTTGCAGCGTGTTTTATGATAATAAAATGATGGGGGGGAAAGGGAAATGGCTAGGTCAATTAAGGTATAGCCACCAGAATAAATACTATTCAGTCATTAAAATGGTGATTATGAAGACATTTTAATGACCCAGGAAATAATTACTACATCATGGTAATTACAAGGAATGATGTGCCACGTTATAAATTTCTTTTGGAACAAGGTTATTCATAAAAATTGAAGAGACATTAGGCCAAAATGGTGGCCTAAAGGCACGTTCAGCCTCTTTTTTTTAATACAAAGTCCTAAAAGTGACATAAATGATAAATATTTTTTTTAAATCCATAGCAGTGCTGGAAAACAAGAATGAGGTTCTTGATAGGGCAGAAATCCTGAGGAAGGCTTGAAAGGTTGAAGAGGTTCAGACTGAAAATGGCTACAGCCATACCCCCTTGAATGTGCCTGATCTCGTCAGATTAGAAATGAGACCAAACGAGCCCAGCAGAGGCTGCCGTAATGCTGGCAGCTCCAAGATGGGAGGATGGACAAATGGGGACCCACAGGAAGCCCCAGATCAAACGTGAGGGCAGCAGATAGTGGAGCCATAATACCAAGCAATGAACTGCAAAAGAGACTGCCCACAGGCAGGAGCCGGGTCGAGTGACACTTGGTTTCCAGGGCAAGGCAATCCTTTAGTGGCACCAACACTCAGGAGGAAAGTGGAACCACAGACCCAGAATACTTGAATCTGGTCCAGCCAGTGCAACAGCCCAGGGATACCCTCACCCCAAACCATTGCTAGGGACAGTTCAGCCTCACACACAGCCCAACAAAAACTTTCAAACAGAGAGACCAGCACGTAACTCAAAATCACTCACTTTATTCAGAAGATCTGCACATTGAAAAAGACATGCCAACCCACCCACTAAAAGAATGAACATCTGAACACCTGAGGACTCAGGGTACGAGGACAAACAGAATGGCACTTTGAACGAGAAAACTCAGGAGAGGCTATTGCATGTGTTTCAAAAAAAAAAAGGAATGAACTAGATCCAGGAACCAAACGTTTTATCATTAAAGTTTAAAAAGGGGCTGAATAGCAGCATGGAACAGATGAAGATCAAATTAGTGACCTGGAGGGCTGAGACTGGAATTCTCCCAGATGGCAGTACAGAAACCCAGAGATGGAAAGGGTAAAAGTAAATTAAAAGGACATGGAGGGTATAAGCTCCAACCACCGCCTAAATGAAATTCCAAAAAGACACCTGACCGAACACAAGAAATTAGTGAAATACATAAATAATTGCAGAAAGACACAAGTCCTGAACTCGACACGTGCAAAGCAGAATTGTGTTTTTAAAAAAATAAAAAAATTAGGCATGGAGTGGTGAAATCTCAGAACCCCAGAGGAAAAGGAAAAAATGTCAAGTTCTCCTGAAGAGGGAGCACAGATTGCCTGCAGAGGGATAGAAGACAAAGAGATGGATGTCGACTTCTTGAAAGCCCTGGGGCTTGGGAGGCACAGCCTCCTTCCCAGCTGTGGGGCTTCTCTTCACCCCGCCTCGCTTTCCTGCCTATCGTGTGGGGAACAGTATCTACTTCTTAGGGCTGTTATCAGACTTAAACGAATGGAGAATGTGTAAAGCTCTGGTGCAGAGCACATGCTGCATTAGACTTAGCTGTAACTATTTCTGAGAACAGAGTCAATCAGTGTTTCAAAGGGGCTTAGGAAGGAAATGGTAGAAACCTTAAATGCTCTACCCAGCCTTTGGGAAGGATACAGGCATTTTCGGAAATGTGAGGACACAGAAAGTTCACCACCCACAAATCCTCTTGGAAAGGATTACCAAATGGCGTGCTCCAGCAACTACAAAACTGAATCTAAAAATTCCGAGGGCTGGGGGAGGCTAAATGGGGAGTGACTGCTCAGTGGGCGTGGGGTTGCTTTTCAGGTTGTTGAGTGTGTTCTGGAATTAGACAGCGGTCCTGGTTGCACAACATTGTGAATGTACTGGAAGTTGATGCAGTGTATACTTTAAGATGGCTAAAATCAAATTAAATGAATTTCACTACAATGAAAAAATCAGTGACTCAAAGAACAGGATGTGTAATACAAAAGCAATAGTGAGAAAAAATTAAAACTGATGGTTCATCTATTTACTGACTCTTACTGAGGATTAAAATTTGAAACTAAAATCCCAGCTGAGACCCAGCAAGATGGCTCATTCCTGTAATCCTAGCTCTCTGGGAGGCCCAGGTGGGTGGATTGCCTGAGCTCAGGAGTTTAAGACCAGCCTGAGCAAGAGTGAGGCCCCATCTCTAAAAATAGCCTGGCGTTGTGGTGAGTGCTTATAATCCCAGCTATTCAGAAGACTGACGCAAGAGAATCACTTGAACCCAAGAGTTTGAGGTTGCTGTGAGCTGTGACACCATAGCACTCTACGAAGGGCGACAAAGTAAGACTGTCTCAAAACAGTAAAAAAAATAAATAAATCCCAGCTGGTCTCACACTAGTGGAAAGGTTTAGGTGTAGAAAGCAGTTATATAAAGGTCTTGAATTATTCAGGGAGACAACATAAGCACTGATTATACGGTGAGAGAAAAATATCTGTTTATGTATCTTTGAGATATAAGTAATCACTAGAAAACAAAATATCATGTATGCATTCACTTTGAACCTTTAATAGATGGTTCTCCTCTGGGAAAAGAGAGGAGGGGACATCTTGGTTTGTCACAGTGACAGGCGGGATCTGCTGTAACTTAGTGTCCAGGACGAAGAATGCTAGTTGCCCTGTGATATAGCAGAGAGTGCCACACCCCACGAACCGTCCTACCCTATCCTACCTATAGGATAGCAGTGCCCCTGTTGAGAAAAGTGCTTTAGGGGACAAAAACTGAGACAAAGAAAACCCAATAAAGCCAATAAAAGGCAAGAAAGGGCAAAAATAGCACAAGAAAGCAAAATACATAAAAACCCAAAATAAAATAGCAAGAAAAAAGGTCCAAGGGTAACAGTAATCACAATAAAGATCAATAGGTTAAATTCCCCTAATAAAATCATCAGTAAACTAATGGGGTTTTTTCCCCCATCAGAGCATAACTTTTTACAAAGGATACAAAGATAAACACTCAAGAAGGTTAAAAATAACAGAATAAGAAAAACAACGCCAAGGAAAAGGTAACCCAGAAAAAGAAGGTGTTTATCAGACAAAATAGAATTCAAGGTGGAAAGCGCTCAGAGGAACAGAAAGATTTCATATTGATGAAAAACACAGCCCACACCACAAATATGACAGTTGGGAACCTTACAACACAATTTCAGAACAGATAAAGCAAAACTGACAATAATTGAAGAAGAAACCAACAAATCCACAATCATAAAGATGATTTCAACATTTTTCTTTCAGGTTCAGTAAGCAAAATATAACAATATGAAAATTTTGCTTATCTCGCTTTTCTATGTGTATCTAATAATGTTTCTTTTATTCAATATATCGTATGTGCCAAGTTCCAGTTTAAGTTTTGCATATATTAAGTAACTTCATCCTCAACACGATGCTATAAAGTAGGCACTATTACTATGCCCATTCTACACATGATGAAATGGATTTTCAGCCCAATGCCCACATCCCTGCAGCTAGCAGGAGGCAGGGTCAGGTTCTGCTCAGGAGCTGGCCTCAGAGTCTGTGCTCTCAGCCTCCTCTCCTCTCTGTCATGAAACCCAGCAGAGACAGCACAGTCTCTACCCAGCTCTCTACAGTGAGAAATCTCAGTGAAATACTCAAGAAAAAAGTCTTCAAAGCTTCATTGTACATTAACAAAGTCCAATGCAATAAGACCAGGAGTTAACAATAAAAGGAACCCACCTCCCAATCTATCTACCTTAGGACACTTACAACATTCTTCTTTATAACTGCTAGCTTAAGAGAACATGACCACAGAAATTCCAAACTAATTAGAAATTAACTTAAATTGAATAAGTATTGTATTTAAGCAAAACTGTACTTTTAGTAAAATCTTTAGTAACTCTTGGTAAACTAAAAATCGAAAAGTAACTACCCTGATGGGATAAAGGACATATCCAAACACCTATAGCTAGCATCACGCCTAATTGTGAAACTTGATAATTTCTACCACTGTCAATATTTAACATTACCTTAGACAATGTGACAACACCCAAAGGATTAATGTTGAAAACAAAGAGACAATATTGTCATAATAGGTAGAAAATACAAGTATTTACCTATGAGTTCCATGAGAATCAACTAATAAATTATTCAAACTCATAAGAGAGTTCAGCAAAATTCCTGGATATAAAAATCAATAGTTTTCATATATGCCAGCAGTCCCAATTAGAAAATATAATCCAAAAGAAAGTTCATTCATATTAGAAGTAAAATCTATAAAATCCCTGGAAAAAAACCTAATACAAAATGTGCAAGGCTTATATACAAAGAAAAATGTAAAACTTTACTGAAAACATTAAAAGGACCCCAAATAAATGGGAGACACACTTATGTCCCAGGATGAGAACTGTCAGAATCATGAAGGTGATAGCTCTTGCCTTATTAATCTACGTATTCAAAGCATCCTGTGACAGATTCTCCTTTTCATTTATAATTGCCGGTACCAGTGGGCGACAAGTAACTAATGATTATTCATGAGAATCACAGGCATTTTGTGAGCACTTATTTACCTAATCAAAGGTTTGAAAGTTTTAAGAAGGCTACATGGACAAACTCTGAGAAAGGAGAGGGAAGAAAAATAATGAAATAGTAGGGGGCAGTTCAAATAGCCCATGAGACCAAAATCAAAATCTAGGGCCACCGAGACATCAAAGGGCATAAAAGAAAGAGAAAAACACAATTGGCCATTGGAAGAGAAGTAACAGAGTGTGATGGGACCAAACAAACGGTGCCAGGCTCCATTAATCAGTGAACTGTAAGTCCCATGATGCACATAACACAGGAGGTGTGGGCAGACCACAGCTTCGACTGCAGGCAACAATGCAGCAGGTGTCAGATTACCCAAGAGGCAACCAGCAAAGTGGGGCCCTAAAACAAGAACTCTTTTTAAAAGAATTTGATTTCAAAGTAAGTTGTCCTAAGAAAACCAACTCCTTTGTTGTACAGATTTCCATTTATGCCATAATTTGGTGCTGTTGTTATTTTGAATGAGAAACGGAGATAGAGCAGCCGAAAATCCCAGTGTTCAGTGGGTCTGAGGGTCTTGCAGTAACCCTAGTTAGACACTAGTTATCTATGCCCACCGTGATACCTGCAAGACTTTATACTGCCCACTGCCAGAGCCCCCGCCGTTGGACAACAGCACCTTAAAGAGTCTACACAACAGCCAAAAAACACAGCAAATCCATGAGAACAACATCACTTGCAATCAGTCAATACCATTATTGAGTCACGGACAACTATATACTGTTCTTGCTGAAGTTTCAGCATTGGGCTCATTAAATGTTCTGCTTTAACAGAAGAGAATGCCATTGTTCATTGTGTTTGCAATGAACTCTTTGGATAAATAAATTAACCAAGATAATATTTTTATTAACAATTAAGACCTGCTAGAATGGCCTATGTTAAGCAGGTAAAAGAAAAGACCCACAGTAATTAGGGAAATACAAATTAAAACAATGAAGTACTGCCTGTTAGCCATGGGATTGACAAAAATTAAAAGGCTGATAATATCAAGTGTTGACAAGAATGTGAGAAAATTGGGGCTTTTCTTACCCTGTTTGTGGGAATGCAAATTGATTCAGGTTTCTGGAGGGCAATTTGCCTGAAGCTATTTAAAAATGTAAATGTGCATGTTCTTCAGCCAAGCAATTCCACATCTGGGGAATCTACCTAGATGCATTCTCACAGGCATAGGTAAGAATTTTCATTGCAGTAGGGTCCATTATTGTGAAAAATGAGAAACAAAATAAATATCTGGTAAGAAGGGGATCTGTAAAACATCTATTAACAGGCAAATGTGAAATTCTGTTTAAAATGTGATGGGTTTATATGAAATAACATGGCAAGTTCACCGAGACAAATTGGTGAGTGAAACCAACAAGGTGCAGGATAAGATGTGTCGGCATTATTTATACATTCGAAACACAGTAACAAAGCAAAACTGCATTCTGCCTTATGTGTGTGGATAAATGTAAACTCAGAGGGAAAGTTTTGCAGAATATAGAGCAAAATGATTTCAGTTCTTCTTCTAAGGCGGGAAATGGGACTTTGAGTTAATTATTTCTTAAACCTTTTATCATGAGAAATGTTTGTGTGTCGTTTGTGACAATTAAAGAAATGGAAGTGTTGAGGTAGAAAGTCGAAGACAAACCCAAGTGAACAGTCTGTGCTCAACCCTGGGGGGAAGTCTGCCGAGAGGCTGGGAGGCGTGAGCAGCCGTTCTCCGCATGGCTGGATTCCTGGCAACGTTTATCTTGCCAGGTCCTGAAAGCACTTTCTTGTGCTTTTCAGTATGTCCTCATTTTTCTGTGATGCCGCATATTGCTTTTCCAATTGAGAACATTCAGGAAGTGTCTTTGTGTGCAGATGGCTGATGACCCTCTCTTCCATTGGGAGAGATTCCCTACAGATTCTCACACATCCTCAGAATTAATTCAAGGGTCGGGAGGGAACTCTGTGTACACCTAGCAAGACCCCCACTGCCTGCACCAGCATGCTCAGACTCACCCTTCCCCTGGCCTGGGAACTCTGCATGAGGCTCTCAGCTCTGGTTATATCCCTCGGCAGCATCCCCAGGCAATCCCATCCCCAACTTCTACCTTCCTGTACCACGCAGTGCTCAGCAAGAGAATGAGTTAAGGACCTGGTTTTGAAGGACTGAACGGGGGGACCCCCAAGGCTGTGAAGACTCAGCGTCATCTACCCCCAGAAGTCCCATCACTATGGGATGGGTGGACAAACCCAAAAGGCCAAAGGAAAGTAAACCCTCAGCTCAAGCAAGTAGCAGGGGCATGTCCTCCCACATGTGGGGACAGCAGTGGGTCACCCACTCTCGACCTCTCTGAAGGGACATGAAGGGACTCCCTGGTTCACCTGACCTGGCGTGCCCTGCTGACAACAGACATGCATGTTGCCTACTGCAGGGTCCACTGGGTTGCTAAGGATGAACTGCCTCTGCCTCCAGGTATAGCTCCACCATGGCCCTCAGCCCCCAACCACAGCAGGACTTCAGGGACCCTCCTGCCTTCTCCAGGGCTCCCCAAGGCAAGTGAATGTACAGTGGTTACAGATGGCAGCCACCCTCATCTAGCCAGGGGTCTGTAGCCCATGTGGTTGGAAGGTGAGTACCCCAACACGTCACCACGAATGCCAGGAGGAAGGCAAACAGCTGGCATCCCAGAACCAGAGCTTATGGATGTGCTCCAGGACAGCCTCTGGCAAGGGACCCCACCCCCACCCCCACACCAACCAGTCAGAAGATGGGGTAGGCTGGGGCAGCAGATTCCCTTATCTGGCAACGAAAGAATAACCAAATGACCCTTCAGCACCTACTTGTCATCTTCTGGGACCATCCCTTGCCCTATACTCCTGCCCTACCACTAACCCCCTGACCAGCTGGGGGTCCTAACCGCAGAGTCTCAGTCGCAGGGGCCCTACTGGCCGGGGGTGGGGGTGGGTCTCTGCCCACACTGCAGACAACCCAGGATTCAAAGACCTGGGCCCTGCATCTTCCAGAGAAGCAGGAGGGAGCCTCCTACAAAGTAAACAAGGCTGCATCACAGCTTGGCAGTGGCAACATCAACACCCTCATAACCTGCCTGCGTCACAAACCTCCCCACCGCACCTGAAGGCTGGGAGTAACACCATGGCCTTCTTTCTCCTCAGCTCCTCTCCAGGCTCCATGACAGGCCCCCTCCCCTACACTCTGAGCTGGCCGGCAGGCCTGCCCCCTTTCCACTGCCCTCGCCCATCCCAGCAGCAGTTCAGGCATCAGAGCCTGTATCTCAGATGTGACTGCGACTCCCGAGGGCAAGACCTCGCTCTGTTTCCTCGGAGTCCCCAGCCCTGGGACGGGCTCAGCCCTTCCCTCTGGCCCCAGACTCGCCATTCCCACCCGAGGGTTACGTGCCTCCTTCCCTCTTGGAGGAGTCCTGCTTTCCCTTCCTCGTTCACCCCTCACCAGCCTCCCTAGGGAGCAGGGTCCCCTCCCTTCACAGCTCCTCAGGCAGGCACAAGAGGTCCCTGGCACCTCCATGACCCTGGGCCCTGAGTTTGGCAGGCTGATGGCACCACCAGAGTGGGACAAGTCTCCCTCTTCCAGTCCCCCTCCACCAATCCCACCACAGCCTGGGACTCAGGACGGTGGCCAGGGGCAGGCCCCTGAAGATGGCACAGGCGCAACAACAGTGGCTATGCCCACTTCCCAGCTCTGAGCAAGTGCCTCACACCGCATGTCACTCCGTCCTCACCTAACCACATGAGGAGGCCACCATCAGGGTCCCACATGGCACAGCAGCAAGAAGCAGCTACGTAGCCAGGAAGAGTAAAAACTGGAAATTAACCCTGGTGTGGGTCATGACAAAGTCGAGACAAGGCCAGACACAGGGAGAAGCAGGAATTGCCACTTATTCCCAGGTCCCTGCCTCATCCCTGCTGACTAGAGCTTCCTTCTCCACCTCCCCACAATGACCCCCTGGCTGGTGCCACCAGCACAGCCCTCTGCTCACAATGTCTCACCAGGAGAACCCTCAGACACTCAAAACCCCATGGTCTACACCAACCTCATGTCTTCCTCTGTGCTTCCCTGACTCCTCATCTCAAGGACTTGACCTTCATCCTGACCTTCCCCTTCCCTGACTCTAAGAAGCCAACCACCGCCTCCACCCCACCTTCATCCAACTCCTCCTTGCTTCTCCCCCAACTACATCCTCAACCCCTCCTTCCACCAAGATCTGCCAGAAGAACAAACATCATCACACTGTGAATCCTCCCCAGTTCATCTCTGCCATGGGGATAAGGTCCAGATCTTGCCCTTGGGAGACTTACCCACCACTCAAATCTTTAGCCTCATCTCCTGCAAGATTCTCCCTCAGGTCAGCACTCCAGCCAACCACCCACATTCCCTGAATACTCCACATACATACAGGCTTCCCACTTCTACTTAAAATGTGATCTCCTACCACTATCTCTTATCCCTCACCATAAGCAACCTGGTCAACTCCTATTCACACTTCAAAACCCAAACTTCAGTATCCTTCCCTGACTTCCCTAGAGAGCAAACCTTTCTCTCTAGTCTATGATGCTTCTAGAATAACTTTCCATTTATCTGATGAATTATAATTATTTGTTTCCAAATCTATTCCCCGCACATACAGAGAACCATTTTGAGGGAAGGTGTTGTGCTGAGATCATTCTGGAATCCCCTGCATTTAACACAGAGCCCGCTTGCAGCAAACTTTCAGTAACTGTTGAGAGTACAGTCAATCCTCAAATGATATGAGGTTAGGAGGGCTGACCCTCCCCTCATTCAGTGAAAAATCCGAGTATAACTTCTTACTTTCCAAAAACTTAACCACTAATAGCCTACTGATGAATAGAGGCTTTAGTAATAACATAAATAGTCGATTTAAAAATGTGTATGTTCTATGTATTACATACTATATTCATAAATAAAGTAAGCTAAAGAAAACAAAATGCTATTAAGAAAATCATCAGGAAGAGAAAATATATTTCCTATTCATGAAGTGGAAGCGGATCACCATAAAGGTCACCATCCTTGTCATCATCTCACTGAAGCAGGTTGAGGAGGAGAAAGAAAAGAGGGGTTGGTTTTGCTGTCTCAGGGGTGGCAAAGGGAAAAGAAAATCCACACACAAGTTGGACCTACACGGTTCAAACCCGTGTTGTTCAAGGGTCATGCATATAGCGCAATGAATAAATGAACAGATCCACCTAGCACTGGATGCCAACAGCCACCCCTGCCTCCCCTCTTTTGCTCTCATGCTGTGCTCTCTCTGCCCAGGGTAAGCCCCTCATCTCCTGCATCACTCAGGGCAAAAGCTGATTCCCCCTCCCCTTGGCCCTTGGCCCTCCGGCCTATCCATCTGCTTGATTAATGAATAGAACAACCTGTGCTCCTTTTCCAGGGAAATATGCCTGCCTTAAACCACTTTGAAGAGCACAGCACCTGCTCACATATCAATTAAAATTATAATTAGGTGGTGAGAGTATATAATTAAAATAACACGTTCCATCTCCCTCATTTACTGCTGCTGCTGGCTGTCTAGATGAAGTGAACCAGTTCTCCAGAGCAGGCTGGGGGAAGGGATCACCCTTGTCTCTGCATGCACCATGCTTCCCGCTTCCCTTCCAGATATCTCCTCTGGCACAGGAAGCAGAACCTTAAGGTTGCCCTAACCAACCCAAGTGAAAAGGGCTGTGTGTCACTTGCTGGTTATGGCTAACACACTCCCTACCTGGTTACAGCTCGTGTCACATGTCAGACTTTTTCAGGCCCCCGGCACAAGAAATTCCGTACTGCCCAAGAAATTCCTATCCATCCTTCAAAACCTAGTTCTGATTTGCATCTGTACTAGGTTCTGGGGACACACAGGAGAAATGGTAGTCCCTACTTCAAGGTACAGACAACACTGGGCACAATGGTTCCCATGTTCCAGAGGAGGAAAGGAGGCTCCCTGATCATACACCGTGGCTGGGAGGCTCAAGGTGAGCCCTGTCTTGGCCTCAGTCGCTCCACTTTTGTGGCTGCCCAGGTATCTCTTCCACAACACAGGCCTGTTAAATTTGCTGCCATCTCCTCCTCAGCCTGCAGTACTGGCAGGTAAATCTGTTGAGTGGCATGTCCTGCTAATAAGAACAGGAGTGTGGCTTGGGAGGAACCATTTGCTGCTGGATGGTGCTTTGCAGAGATTTTGCCTAACCAAGAGATATGCCCAGCACCTAGCACATCCTGCTGCAATATTTATGAAGTCCCATTTTGGCAGAGCATGGGGGAAATCATGCCTTGCCTTTTAAAATTAAACTTCCTTTGACTTGCGTTGCTATAACCATTAAAGCCAGAGTGAGTTAGCTACTGTCAGTTCCACCAAGCTGATTTGCGGCCAGCTGGGGCTGCCTCTTCCCTGTGCCTCCTCCAGGACGCCAAGAAGGGGAGAGACTCACAGTTACTCTCAGGTGCTGGGCACTCTGCAGTGTTTTACATATGCTGCCTTGGCATTTCCAAAATGGATTTTGCAAAGCTGTAATTACACAGAATATTAATAGGTGCTCTGCCAAAGACAAGTTCTATGTTCTACTAAGCCTGTAAATGCTGAGTTCACAGAAGTTAATGGGTTTCATTATTGCAGGACTTCTCAGAGCCTTAAATATGCTGATGCATGTAGTGATGTTTCCAAAACAAGCATCTAGCTGGGTCCTATGTATTCAGCCACAGAGCCTGTTCGTCCCACAACGTTCTATAGAACTAGATGTGCAGAATTCAATTCGAGACATGCTGCTTCATTCCTCCCCAGCCTGGAAAGTAGCTATTGCTGTCCCCACCTTAGAAATCAGGAAACAGGCTCGTGAGGTCACTCCCAGTCATGGCTATATCCCCAGCACCCAGCAAGGGACCAACACATGTATCAAGCCCTTGAAAAACAGAGCCATGTGAAGAGATGCCGAGTGACTGGCCACGCAAGGGAGAGCTGAGACAAGACTCTGAAACTATCAGACTGCAAACACTTTAAACTTCCGTGGCCGCTTTTCCAAAGATGAGGAAAGGGCCCCTCCCAAGGCCACTCTTGGAGGACTTTGAAGGGACTGGATACACAGGCACCCGACCTGGTCCTGGCTCAAAGCGAACCCTTTCAGAGCCACCCCAGGCTCAGCTGAGCACAGTTTCTACAGGTCCTCACCAGCCGATGACGACAGGGCAGGAATCCAGGACTCACCTGTTAATCCCAAACATTGAAGACAGTAGGGTGGTAGAAGCGGCTCCACCTTTCTGAAGCCTGTGTCTTTCACAGACACTCCCAGGTTGCCCCCCCCACCCCCGCCCCAGGAGTTTGCTCATGGACTTATTAGTCCAATATTGTGGACTAATTTAATTGAATTCACAATAAAATGTACACATAACACATAGAAACACTAATGGGGGGACAGCGCCTGTGGCTCAGCGAGTAGGGCGCCGGCCCCATATACTGAGGGTGGCGGGTTCAAACCTGGCCCCGGCCGAACTGCATCAAAAATTAGCCGGGCGCTGTGGCGGGCGCCTGTAGTCCCAGCTACCTGGGAGTCTGAGGAAAGAGAATCGCTCAAGCCTAAGAGGTGGAGGTTGCTGTGAGCTGTGA
>CAUYRH010031354.1:0-57958 GCA_963574655.1 Perodicticus potto
AGTGTTTTCTGTATTCTTTTCTGTAAATCAATTCTGTCTTACCACTGGGTGGGGGGGGGGGGAAATAATGTAATGAAGAATAATAAAATACATGTATTTAAAAAAAAAAAAAAAAGAATAGGGAGGTGCCAACCACCAGCACCAGACCAGATCCTGCCGTGCTTGTTCTTGTAAGGGCAGTTGGGAGGAGCCAGCCACGCTCGCTTATTTACTTGTGGGTGAGCGGAATCTCTGCCATCAAGGCCTTGTCACCAAAAGACACGTATCATCTGTTCTTGATAGGAAAAGTGTGCCGACAACTGATCTAGAACTGATGGGGGAGCTGAGCAGCTAGGAGCTGGCCGGTAGCTCGACTCTGACCCCAGGGGCCTGCGGTCTGTTGTGAGAAGTGGGCCCAGCAGAGTGGTCACAGCTCGATGTTGTGGTCTGCATTCCTTCAAGGCAGCTCATGTGATCCGAGGTCTTCAGAGGCTCCCAGCATGGTCTGCAGAAGGCCAAAGGCCAACAGGAGCCTCGCAGGAGGCCCTGGAGGGTCCAGTTACAGACCTCAGGTTTGCTGAGCTCTCATCTGTGTAGGTGGGCGGGGTGGGCTCAGCCCCGGGGACGTCATGGAGCAAATCCAGCCTGAGAGCAAGTGAGCTCCTGTAACTGCGCTGCTGGGTTGTCTAGGAGAAGCCTGTCATCGGCCACCCACAGCCAGCCCACCATGGGCCACCTGCAGCCAGTCCATGTGACTGCGGAGAATCGATTTCCCGTGTTCGGAGGTTCCAGTAGGTCTCTGCCTTTAGGCCTTTTACAACCGTAGGCCTAAAATCTCATTCTCTCTGAGCATGGTTTTTTAAAGCCTGCCTTTGAGGTTTAAACTGCCCTAACCCAAAGACAGAGCAAACAGCAAAGCAGAGGGCATGGACCTGGCCTAGAGAGGGCGTGGTTGCTGCTGCCCTGCCCTGTGGGCACTGGCTGGAGAGAGGTAGGCTTAGGAGATGCACACAGAGGCTTGAGCCATGATGGAGCCCACAACAGATACCAGTTGGGAGGATACCTCCAGCCAGGGGCGGCTTTGTCCAGACACCCAGGTCTGGCCTCGGAGCCCCAACCCCACCTGTCCTCAGCCAGCTTGGTCTTTCTGTCTTAGGGACCTCAAGGCAACCTGGCATTGGAAAGTAAAACTACCAGTCTGGGTCTTGCTCAGCTGAGGCGGGTTTAGCCCAGGTGCCCACCCTGCCAGGCTCGGGCAGTGGATGGGAGGCGCGGCCTCAGCTGGTCCTTCCACCTTTAGACCCACCCCTCTGAGCCTTGGCGGTCCCTGTCTCCCGGAGTTCCCGGGTCAGATGCATGTCATCCTGGCAGGACAGAGGGTGGTCCTCTGACTCAATGCAGTGCCTGCATCTCAGCAGGGACACCAGGCATGTCATTGGGGGGCACGGGGGACACAGCCGAATTCAGCGCGTCTGAGATGTGTGAAGCAGGGGAGCGGTTGCTAAGGTAAGCTCTGCCTGCAGGGGCTTGGCAAGAGCTCTGTGCTGAGATGAGGAGGCCAAGTTCACACGGTGTAGGTAGCAGAACCACAGCCCCCAGCTCGCTCTGCCTGTGTGACCTTACACGGCAGAAGGAAGGTTATCCTGGGTCACCCCGGTAGGAGGGTCTACAGAGGCCCTGGTCAGAGGGAGGCAGAGGAACAAGTCAGGGGATGTGAGGATGGAAGCCGGAGTGACTCAGTGTGCGAGAGACGCAGCTGGTCAGGGCCAGTGGTGCTGACGGTGGAAGGGACCCGAGTCAAGGTGGCCCCCAAAAGCCGGACAGGAAATGAGTCCTCCCCGCAGCCCCCCAGAGGGAGCTGACACCTTTTAGCTCAGTGAAACCCACTTTGGACTTCTGACCTACAGAACTATAAGATAACACGTGTTTTTAAGGCTCTAAACTTGTGGTAATTGGTTACAGCAGCAACAGGAAACTAATACATACAGGTGGGGAAGGCGGTGTCTCCTGACTGGGGAGACTGCAGGTGCACAGGGGAGCATGTTAGCCCACGTGTTGGGGAGCAATGGGGCGAACACAGCCACACAGCCCAGAGGACTCACGCAGGGGCGGCAGAGGCAGAGGGACCCACAGCACCAGGAGCTGTGTGGGGACCCCACAAGTTCTGTGTCCACAGAACAGAGCCGAGGAATGGGCAAGAGCCCGCCCAGTGCCCATCAGATAGGGGAGCCCTGGCACGCCAACTCGATCGTGTTTTCCCTCAAAAAACACGCTCTAGAAATATTTCAATTACATCTACCAACAACTGACTTAATTGTCTTCACTGACCACTCATCAATTAAGCCCATCAACTCGTTAAGATCGAGGGAGGGTGAATGGTGGGATCACACCTATGGTGCCTAATGCAAAGGGACATGTCGGATCTATGAGTATAGAGTATAAATGTCTTCACACAATAATTAAGTAAAGGAGATGAGAATAGATTGACCAGTGTGATGTAAGCGTTCCTAATTCTATATGAAATCAGCACATTGTACCCCATAAACACATTAATGTATACAGGATCTATGTGTTTATGACTTAATAAAAAAAATAAAAAATCTGTTGGAAAAAAAAGAGCTACAGTAGACACATGAACTTATCTGTCAAATCATCGTTCTGGGATTGTGAAATAAACCTGCTGGCTAAATCGATTGAATCAAGACGTTCAGGGTGTTATATGCCCCTACCCCAATTTCCTACACCACAGTAGAAATATTCAAAGTTCTGAGAAAATAGCTAGGCACAGTGGCTCATGCCTGTAATCTTAGCACTCTGGGAGGATTGATTTTGATCAGGAGTTTGAGACCAGCCTGAGCAAGAGTGAGACCCCATCTCTACTAAAAATAGATAAACTAGCCAAGTGTGGCAGACACCTGTAGTCCTAGCTACTCAGGAAGCTGAGGCAGGAGGATCACTTGAGCCCAGGAGTTTGAGGTTGCTGTGAGCTATGATGCCACGGCACTTTACCCAGGGTGACAGAGTGAGACTCTAAATAAAATAATAATAATAAAAAAATAAATAAATAAAGCAGAAAAAAAAAGAGAAGGGAAAAATTAATAGGCAAATATAGGAGAAAGCTGGTAACTAAGAATGAGGCCAGCACAGAAGAGTGACACCTGTCGTGGGGACAGCAGAGGTTTTGGATTAAGACACACCTGGGTTTCAACCTCACTTTGCTAAGCTTCCTGCGGTAGCTCTGGGCACAGTGCTCAGACTCTCTGAACTCAGTTTCCCCATGTGTGAAAGAGGGGGTGACAACCCCAGGGCCGGGAATCGTCAGTGTGAATAAAATAACCAATGTGAATGCAAAATGCCTTCTGTAGCACAAGCTCCTGATTGTCCATAAGGAACAGCTGCCGTGAAAATGAGCCCCGTTGTCCGTGCCCAATGGCCCCAGCCTGTTACAGACGCGGCAGTGGCCGAGGCTACGCCAGTGCTGTGGGAGACGCCAGGGAAGCCGCGCCCTGGACATGGGCCGGGCTACCTCCACACGGGCTCACGGAAACGCACCATGTCTGCACTGACAGGAAGGTCTGTTCTGCCTGCAGTCCTGGGCTCTGAAGTTAAGAGGAAGCAAATTTCCAAACACGCAGATTCCTGCAGGAAGGGACTGAACAAGGTCAGGGATTTCAGCCAGTTGTCTGCAACTCCCTCCCTCTGCGGCCGAGCCGGGTGGCTTTCCCGTGCAGCGGTTCCTTCTGACCTGCGCCAGGGACCTGGGCAGCCCTCCTTTGTTGGGCTTAAGTGTGACCTTCTCTGACCGCAGTGTCATTTGAGATGTCACCATGGAGATTGCCAGACCTCCCTGGAGGTGACCTTTTCAGTGTGGTGTCTAGGCCATTTGCAGGCTCCCCAGACACCCCCCACACATACACAAGTTAGATCTGTGGACTGTATCTGGCAGGTATATTTTATTTCATGGGTGAATATTTGTGAGTAAGGATCTCTTCATAAAGAGAGATAATGCCATTTTAATGGCATTCAAACTATTTGCATCAGCTGCGTCTGACTTCTAGCCGAATTCGATGTCATGGAAGGCAGCCACACGCACCTGCCCCCAAGGGATGGCAGCACCTAAAGCGGGGTCGCCTTGGGGCTTTTTAGCCGATCTTCAAAATCATCACCCCTGGGGCCTTCAGAGATTTCCCCACACGATGAGCCCAGCATCTCACTAGACAAGACACGTGGGGAGTCAGAGCAGTACGTTGTAGAGCGGACAGAGAAATCGTTGTAACCAAGGACTGGGATGCCGGACCTGGGTAATCAGGAGGTGGAGGGGAGGGTGGCGGCTTGGAACGTTCCCATAGGAGCAGGGTGCTGTCTCCCTGCCTCAGGTCCCTGGGTGCAGCACAGCTGACTGGGTGTGGTCAGCTCATCAGCGATTCGGAGGCCAGCACCCCGCAGTGGAAGGAAATACTTCATCAGACAGAAATTACAAGTCAAGTTCTGACTCATGGACCCTGAGACCTTGCGGCCATCCTCTCTAACATGGGGTGAGGACTAAGAGCAGCTCTGATCAGCTCACAGGGCTGTCCTGGTGGTCAAGACACACATACATGCACTTGCCCAGTGCCCAGAACAGAGCAAGACCTGGGCGAGAAGACAGGGGCCGGCGCCAGGTCAGGCTGAGCTGGAATTCCGTCCAATGAAATCAGACCAGATGCATCATTACCTCCACCGCACTGAGGTAAAACCTCTGCTCCCAACTGCTCTCTAGGGGCATGCTTCGAAATGCTGAATGTGATGCCCACATGGGCCCTTGTGTCCCGATGGCCCTTCTACACCCCATTTACATCTGCATAAGCCCATGCTTTGTTGTGAAACAATGGCTAATTTAATTGGCCTCTTTTCCATTCATTACAATATTTCATGTTTGTGTTTTCATTTAACAATTCTTTGATGAGTCCGGGCTGGCACCCGGCAGTGAGCACTGTGCTGAGTGAGGGAGCCGCACAGTGGCCCACCCAAGGCTCCTGCCTTCGAGAAGCTCACTGTTGGGTAGGGAGACAGACCCATGGCAAATAAGGAAGGTGCTGGGATGGGCACAACGTAGAGGTAGACACAGCATAGCTCTGCTGGAAGGGGACTCCTGGGAGGCTTCCTGGAGGAGGCGATGGTGAGTTTCATCTTGACCATGTGGAATCTGAAGTCCCTGCAAAGTGCCATGTGTAGTTTCCTGAGAGGCAGTGGACCCTGCAGATCTGAAGTTCAGGATCATGACCCAAGTGAAGTGATCAGGTGGGAGTCACAGCACATTCAGTGGTGACCCACAGGAATAGACAGGATATGAGCGATGGACAGGAGCTTCAAAAAGGCCCATGAGGATTTATGGATCCAGACCCTGTGGCCTCTCCTCTGTATGACCCCTAGTTGCATTCCTGTTGGAGGCATCTGACCCTCCCCCACCCACCTGTCCCGATGCAGCTGTCCTGACCATTCCCGCCTCAGTCTCCGACCTGCTCATCTCTGCTATTTCCTCCTTCCCCTTTTCCTCCTGCCTGGTGCCTTTATCCATAAAACACACAGAGGTCTATTGAGTTGCAATGTGCTAGAGAGTCGGCTGGGTGGGATGAAGGTCAAGGTGGTGGGACACAAACTGTAGGAACTGAGCGAGAGGTGAGGAGCTGGACATCCACTCAGGGAGTCCGGGAGCTGAGGAGCCGGACATCCATGCAGAGAGGTAAGGTAAGTGCCAGGGGAAAGGGAAGCAAACCACGGAAGGTGAAAGTGAGAAACGCCAAAGAGGGGGCTGGATGGAGACACAGGGGGATCTCAGTGGCAAGCCCGTTGCTGGTGGAGAGGGGCCGGGGAAGACTCACTCAGGAGCAGACCGTGGTCTCTGGGGTCCCGGTGATCACATGCTCCTCATGGGCCTCTGTTTCTGCCTTGGCCTGGGGGCTGCCCTGTGTTCGAGTGAGCCTCCCACCCTGGTCTGCAAGCCCTGTAAGGCCAGAAACCACATCTCTGGACCTTCCCGACACAGCCCACTGTGGCGGATCCCAGCAGTGCCGTTTTCGGCCTGTCTCCCTTGTGCTCCCTCTCTTAGGGAACACATCCTCTCCGGTCACAGTTCTCCATACGGGGTGTCATGTTGGGCCCACACCCCGTTGCACCGGCCAGACAACCTGCCCGGCGTGTGGCAGGTGCCCAGGATTGTAACAGGCTCGGCACTCCCAGAACCACAGCGTCTCCCACTGACAGGGCCCTGTCCAGGCGCGGCCTCTTCCCCACTGAAATTACTGTCCCAGAGAGGGATGTGTGCAGTGAGTTTGTGCGGGGACCCCAACCAGGCAACCAGTGTGTCTCTGGGGACAGTCAGCAGGGAAGGGGGAGAAGCCGACACAGTCAATGTGACAGTGTGACGTCTAGGTGACAGTGGGACAGTGAGCTGGCCCCTCCCAGCAGGACATCATGAGCAGAGAATGGAATTGTCCACCCCAAGGACGAAAGAGACAGCGTGTACCCACCAGCTCCCATCGCCCAGGGCTGAGGGTTGCTCCATGAGGTGTCAGCTCTCATAAACTCTGGGGGTGCCCAGGGAGAAATGAAATGCCACATGTTAGAAGTTAGGGGTGGCAGTCTGTTGGGATGAGCTGCCATCAGGACAATGCTGATCAAAGTCAGTATCCTTCTCCCCAGAGCCATCGCTGGAATCAGGCAGGCCTGAAAAGATGGTGGGGAGCTGCCCAAAGATGCCTAACGTAGACCCCACCCTACTGGCCTTGTGTCCACACAGGGGGCCACCATCCTGCCAGACTCCTGGCTGGCTCCCGGAGCTGTCTGTGGTGCTTCTAGCTGCCCCTTCTCTCTCTTACTCCCAGTTAAACCTCCCCCTTCCAGCTCTCCCCCCACAGGCATCTCGCACGTGTTCCTCCCCCACTGCCATTCTGGGGTAGATCCCAACCTCCCCACCTGGGTGAGCAGAAAAGTCCCCCCGTGAACGCGACCACCCCGTCCCCTCATGAGCTCCCCAGAACTTGGCTTTCCTCAGGTCACTCCCAGACCAGAAACCCGGCTGCCTGCTCCCAGAAAAGGTGAAACAATATTTCAAAGGCCACATGGAGGAGTCTGGAGTGACCTCCAAGAGTGACATCATTCATAAACATTCACTTATTGAGTCTTGTATTCGGTAACACGAGCAGGCTCCTCCAGTCCCCGCTGCTCTGGGCACAGAGAGCAGGACCAGCGGTTGAACAGCAAAAGACACACCACCGACACCACACAGGACTGTGTCCAGCTGTGCTGATGGTTCAGCTATTGAAAAACAAATGAACAAAAACAGAAAACAATGACAGCAGAGTGAGGTGAGGAGAGTAACTGGGGGATGGGGGGTCGGCGTAGAAAGTCTTCTCAGGAAGGTGTGGCAGGCCTGTGACAGGCAGGCTGGGGGACCAGAGGGAAAGCTGGCCCACCCGAATTAGCTTGTTATGGTTTTACAGAGAGGCTGCTCCTATTGTGAAGGGCAGTCCCCCCCTGCCCCCTGTCCCATGCTCAGGAGGCCCCCTCGCCTTAGGCGGAGCTGCTCAGGCTGAGTGTTTACCTGCGCTGCACCTCGCAAGCCTCAGTCCACTCCTGGAACCTGGAACCTCACACGTCTGTCCTGAGAGCTGGCTCTGTACACGTGCTCTTAATTGAATGTTTATATTGTTGATTTCTCTTTTTCCTGCTGCAAGCTTGCTGGGTGGTAAGTAGAAGCTAGAGGACTCCACAATCACAATCATGATCATTACCTTTGCCATAGCAACTAAGTGCCACAGCCACTCAGTCTTCCAGGACCTGGTCTTCCAACTGGCCCCGTCTCGTGCTGCCACTGCTGAGACTGTGATGAGATGTGATCACCACGGTATCCTGTCCCCAGGTAGGAGGTCACCCTGTGGTCCCTGGATACCCTACAACTCAATTCCGGCTCCACGGTGAGGGCCTTGGGGTCTGTTCCTGGGACTAACTCAGGTACTACTAAGGCGGGGCAACCCTTCCTAATGCCTCAGCCCTTTAGTACAGTTCCTGTGGGTTGCAACCCTCAGGTTGAGAACCACTGTACTAAGATCTCCATGGGAAACAGATGGCATGCTCAAATTAGGAAACCTCAAGGAGGGGTAGGAAATATCTTTCCCCTGCAATATGGGAAGGGTTCTGGGGCTCGTGAGGAATGGTGCAGTAGCCCAGGAGAAATGAGGGAGGGGCGGCTGCAGAAAGCCAGGGGAAAGTCGTGCTGAGGAGCCCACCTGGAGAAGCAGTGACTGCCAGCTAAGTGACACAGAGAGGCAGGGAGTGGGCAGGGGAGTGAGCACCTGACTGTGTTCTCTTTCTCTGAGCTCCCAGAGCACCCCTCCTGCCCCACCCCAAAAGCCAGAGGACACAGGAGCCCTGGCTGCAGCCCGCGTTGATCATGCTCACTATTTTCTGTATCTTACGATGCTTGCACGTGTTGGGCTCATATAGACCTGGGGAGGAAACCAGCCCTTCCCTGGGGTAGCTCACTCCCAGCCACAGCGACAGCACCAGAACACGCCTTTCAGAGGCAAATGGACCAGTGTGGAGGCCACTCCTTTTCTAACTCACACACACCACACAGGCTCCTGGGCCAGGATGCAATCACCTCAGAACCAGAACCAGGCTAAGTAGGGAGCACTGGAGCCCCGAGGATATTCCAAACCACCAAGGGCCTAGGCTTGTGCACCCTCCCTCGCCCCTTCACCCCGAGAAAACCCCAGTAGAGGCGCTGCCTGGCTCCTGCTTCCCCGCTCTCCCTGTGTCTCCTGCGTGACCCCTGTGGCCAGCCTGCCATGCCCCTCTTCTCAGGAACTGTAAATAATGAACTCTTCTCTCAAGGTAGCTGTGTCTGCCATCTCACTCTACCCAATTAATAAGTGGCATTCTGGATATAGTTGCAAGCACAGCCCTCCCAGGGCAGCGGAGGGGGGAGGTGCGAGCTGACCCCAAGCACCCAGGAGAGTCCCGGCAGAGACCAATTGCCAGCCTCCAGGGATCGGAGTGCAGAACACCCAAGCTGTGGGGACACAGCCTCTGCCAGCCTTTCCCAGCCTCCGGAAGGGGCCTGGCCCTAAGGTGCCGGCTGGTTTGGATTAACTGCCCTCTCACTCTCCTTCCAGGCCTCCCACATCCTGTAACCCTCTGCACTCCCATCCCTTTATCACTCCCCTTCTCCACTTCTGATTATTCCATCCAGGGGACGTTAGGGCTGTGGAGTCCTGAGCCCCTCGCTGCTCCCTTCATCAATCCTCAGTGACCCCTCTCCTCCGATCCCAGCAGCTCCCTGTATATGTTACTGCTCCCCAGGGCTGGGCGGATGACATAAATTGTTTTGTTTAACCCTGAAACAGCACCAGAGGAAGGAGTTTTTATCTCCACTTTCGGATACTTGAAACGAGGCTCTCTGAACAGAGTATGGGGTATTTAACAATTGACCTGGTTAATCACTGTCTCACTGCTGGCTCGGAAGGGCCGTGAGGCTCTGTAATGGCCTGAATGTGTCCCCCCGGCATTCACATGTGGAAGTCCTGACCCCCAGTACCTCCGAATGTGACCAGATTTGGAGATAGGGGCTTTATAGAAGCAGTTAAGGTGAAGGGAGGCATTAGGGTGGGCCCTCGTCAGAGTGGGTGTGGTCTTCATAACAAGAGCAGGTTAGGACACAGACACGGGGAGGACAACATGTGGACACCAGCAGAAGACAGAGGCCCTGGGGAAACAACATGGCTAACACCTCGATCTAGGACCTGTGGCCTCCAGAATTCTGAGAACACGAATGTCGGTGGTTAACCTTTCAAGTGAGGTGGCCGATGCCCCTCTGAGTGCTTGTCACAACAGCAGAGTGGCTGTGGCAGATTCAGGATGGTTCTAAATCGGATTTCCTAACACGGAGAAGGACTGTCTCCTGCCTCTGTGTCAAAGATTGGAAGATGACGCTTGGTACAGATGTGGGCTTGCCGTGGACATGCCCCAGGTAGCCGAGCTGGACAGGAGGAGGGTGTTTACCTGAAGCCTGTCTCCAGGAGCTCTGGGTTCCACTGTGGATCACAGTGGCACTGGCGCGAGGGACATCCCGGCCCTCTCCATCATTGCAGGTGGCCCGTGACAGGCTCTCCTCAGAGGCCTGGAAGTCCCAGGCACCATACTGTGGTGTGCCTCAGCCCTGAGGAATTTTCCCCATAAAACCAGATGGATGGGTCACTCTCATTTGGAAAGAGGGACAGCCTCGTGTGCTAGTGGTCCTGCCACAAAGGTACTATCTGGCTTTAGTTTTTCCTGCAAAACCTTGGCTATTAATCCGGTGAATAAACACCATGTTTACCTCTAATTGGTAAGGCCTTGCCTCCTTCCTTTCTCCATTTCAAACAAAACTTGGAAACTATTATTCTAAAACAGAAGATCATTCTGACCCCACGGAATGAACTAGTTTCTTGGTTAGTTTTCTGCTCTGTCACCTGCACATGTTAACAAACCTCCCAGACTTGCCCTCTCCAGAATAAAGCCCCTTGGTACCAGCAGCGGACCATGTGAGGGTACCCCCATGACCCTCGTGAACATAGAGGTGACTCTACTGGTCACGGTTTCTGGGTCCTGCCTCCTTCCGGGGGTCTGGCCTCAACTCCACACATCACTCACCAGTCTAAATGTAAATTCTGTGGGCGAAGCATGCATAGAGAAGTCTTCTGGCCAGACTGATTTCTACAACAGGTGTCGCATAGCCGATGTGTCTGCGCCCCGTTTATTATTTGCGTTAATCAGCAACATGTGCTCAACTCCCCTAGCCTGCTTTGGGAGCCTCATGGATGGACTTTCAGCTGTGTCCTTATTCAACTTTCTGTTCCCTGGTGGCTCTGTGAGTAATTTGGGGTCCCAGTGAGGATGCCTTCGAGCAAACACCTTTTCTTTAGTCTGTTCTTTCTACTTCTGTTGGGGTTTGCAGCTTTCAAAGGTCAAGTGGCTCCACAGGCTGGTCCTCTCCTGCGGGTTTCTGTGTTACACAGCACTGTGGGGACACCCTAAGTCTTGGGGAGAATTCCTGTCTGTGAGACAAAAACCCGGCCCAACAGCTATTAAAAAGGATATTGGAAATTGTGGGCCACTCAGACACCTCAAACTCATCGGTTCTCTGGGAACCCAGCACATGTGTGTCAAAATGTGTCAGTTACCTGGGCCAGAGTCACGCTGGTCCCAGGCAGAGTCAGAGACGGCCTGTCTCAGGGAACAAACCACAGAGGAGGTCAATGTATTCAGGGCCAATCGCTCTTCTGGACACAGGACGAGGGATAAGGGGCTCGAGATGGTGTGCTGCTCACTTTCAGTACTAGGTGGCTGGGGGCTGTGCCCTGGGACTTGGTGAGCACCAAGCCACCCTCCAAAGGAGCCCCATGCAAGGAGGAGGCTGTGGATTTAGCAAGTAAGAATACAGCCAGGGAAGTCTGAATTTCAGATAAACACGGATAACTTTTCGGTGCACGTCCCAAGTCCTCTGAAATTTACAACCTATATTTTATCTGGAAGCCCCAAAAGAGGGTTGGTGGGGATCCCAGCCACCACACGGCCCTCACTAGGGAGGTCACTAGAGGGGAGACTGAGGCAAACGCCCCAATTCAGAGGCAGGGAAGGAGGGGAAGAAGTCAGAAACAGAAGGGGAATTGGACCCAAGTAGGAGCAGGCCTGGCACAAGAGACAAGGCCAGGACAAACGTCTGGAAAAGCAGCTGGAGTCTGACAGCAAGCGCAGGCCATGCGGCCGGCCTGGGTGTGTTCAATACCCCATGCAAACTGCAAGGTGACGTGTGGAACACTAGGACTTCACCCGACTGAGTCTAGAAGGAGATGAATCTGAGCTCCCTTCTAAGAAGAAGGCATTCCTTACCCCTTTGGAGATGTCGGTGCTGCAGCTGGGGACTAGACTCAAGCTGCAGTGACAAACAAGAGCGTCACCTTGAAGTCCAGTCAGGCCTCCTGTCTCCAAGCAGGTGAGAACTTCTTATAGAAAAATGCCTGCACTAGTGTCAGTGACAGTCTGTCCTTGGCACCTATTCTCCCAAAATGTTAGTTAAAAAAAAAAAAAAAAAAGGAGAGGAAAATTCAAGAAAGCATCAACTGTGAATTTCTATTTCTGTTTTCTGGGACATTTAAGCCAATGAGAATGGACTGATTTTGATGTCTGAATGAGCGGGAGCTTACTAACCACACAAATAGTTAGGGGACCCTTAGTGACCACAGGAGACTCGCAGCAGGGCCGCTGTCCTCATCATTACCCAGCACCTGCTGCAAATTGTAATGAACACTAATGGGCAACACAGACGTGCACACAGGAGCACAAGCGTGTGTATGAGAAATGTGAGTCTTTTAATCCACAGAGCAACCAAGACAGGCGCTGCTGACCATGCCCCGAGCAGATGAGGACACTGGAAGTGGAGACCCAGAGAGGCACAATAACCTGCCCCCTGCGATTTCACACCTGGGTGTAGGCGGGAGCTGGTAGACTAGGTCCAACAGGTTCACATTCTCCACACTGTGTGCTTGACAACCACAGGGAACAAAGTGTCCTGTCTGGTTAAAATGACAAGATCCACTTAAAGTCAGAGTGGGCCTCTAGACCGGGTTCCTGAACCCCTGGTATAGACAGTGCAGTCCGGGGCCTCTTGGGTAGCCAGCTTTTTGCTTCCAGGAACTTCTTCCATCTGTTTCTATCCAGGATGTAGGCAGATGTCTCAATGGATGCTTGAGCCATGGTGAAGGCTCAGGGCTACTCCCATGATCTTGCCCATGAGCAGATCTTGAGTTCCTTCAAGGTCCCAAGACATGTCTTTACAAGGTGATATAAGGAGGCCCAGGGTCCAGCAGCTTTCTTTTCTCATGGTCACATTGGCCAGTAGCGTTGGTTTGGGCTGAGCACACCAACTAAGGACATTCTGCCTTATCCTCTGAATGTTTAGGGACCGAGTGTCATGCCCTCTAAATAGATGGCATAACTGGCCATGTTGGATTCACGTACCACACACCAGGCTCTGTCCCAGAAATAATCCCAAAGATGAAAGCTACGCCTTTCCTTTAGCCTGTGGGACCCTGGGGGCATTATTTCCTACACATTTATACCAGGTGGGAAAATAACGATCATGGTTTTCACTGGAACAATTATATATTTAGCATTTGCTAAATTTAGACTTCCTAAGTTTTCTCCCTCACTAAACAACTACACACAAACAAGATGCAATTTTTCTAGCCCAAAATAAACAGAGCAAATAGTTTCCCAGACACTGTGGTCCCTTACTGAGAGAAGAATGGATCCCTGCCACTGCTCTGCCCCCTGGGACCGGATTCTCACACGGGCTGAGTTGGGGTAAGGGTGCCCGCTGTGGCCCAGATGCACGGAGACCACCCAGGTAATGAAGTCTCTGCTCTGTGTGACCCCATTGGAAAGGTTGTTTGTTTTGATTTGCTGCAGCCTGGGTTTCTCTGTATCTAAAGCCAAGTTGTGAAAAAGGAATTTTCTGAGTCCTCACTTGCCCTGGATCGATAGAATCAGGGACTCTCAGACTGGAAGGGGATTTCGAAGAAGCCCTGCAGCATAACCATTCTCCTTGGGTGCCTTGGGGAGCTCTTTTAGGGGCGCTCTACTGGGGGGAGACCCTTGCCAATGTGCCTAACTGAAGCCCAGGAAAAAGCAATCCTCTTGCTCCGGGCTCCTGGAGAATGAACCAGCTGTTCTGCACCTCTAAGGAACCGTCCCTCCCTTCCACCTGTGCCCCATCCTCTGCTCTCCTGGGCCACGCAGGACCTGTCTAATCCTCCTTCCACACACGAGGACACAAAATATGTGAAGATAGTTATCAGATCACCCCAAGGAACGGAGTGCTAATTTCTTCTCTTACCTCAATAGCATTTCAAATAATTGCTAAAAGGATGAATTATTTAATATGGTGACAAGATAATTGGTTAACCTGTTTAGCTTAGATCCTTATCTCTTTTGATAGTCAAATGCATTCTGGCTGGATTAAAGACAGAAGAATTCCTTTTATATGAAATCATAAAATAATGAAAATGTTTTAAATAGCTAGAAGACAATGTTAATAAAAAAAATCTGGGACTGGGTATGGCCTTTCTAAGCAAAATACCAAAATTAGAACACACAAAGAACACATTCATTGATTTTTCAATTTTAAAAATTACAAGCATCTAGATAATAAAAACTCATAAAAAATAAAAGTGAAACTACATGTTGGGAATATTTGCAGCATGTGTGACAAAAAGCTAGAATCTTTAATGTAATGGGAACTTCTCAAAATAGTAAGAGAACATGAATAAGTTACTCACAACAATATATGACTTAGCTAATAAACACTGAAAAATTTAAGTTTTTCAGAAACCAAAGACATGGGAAACTTAAAAATGGATGTGTGTCCACCTGTTGGATTGGAAAAGAAAGAAAGATATATAACACCTAGTCCCTAAGAGATCTGGAAAATAAAAGTTATGTAGAATAGAACATCACGGTCCTTCTGGAGAAATGCCAATTTGTGTCTAAAGGGATTTCACCCAGAAATCCCACTGCAGCGATTTATACTAAGGCAACTATTAGGATTGTTGGTAAAAAGCTTAGGGGCAAGGCTGACGAATTAGAGTTTTAAAATAAGAGTTGAGAGTATTAAGTTCAATGTCCCAAAGATTGGAGTCAAACGAAACACACTTCCTGATAGTTTCGAAACATAGGCTGTGTCATAGGAAATGAAAGGGAGGTTAAGGTTTGCAACCTCTGAGGACCGATGCATAGTCATTGAGATAAGCATGCTCTGTTGCAACCTTAAATATGTGCATAGGAATAATTCTATAAGAACATTTTTATCATGGACTATCTCTAGAAGATGGAATTATGATAGCTTTTATTTTCTTCTCCTTGCATACCTGGATTTTGTAATTCTTCTCAAATTAGCTCTAAAAGCAAACAAAAAACAATGATGTAGCACTTAAGATCTGTCGTATCAATAAAACAATAAAAAAGCCAGAAGCCCAGGGCTGGCGTGGTTGTGTGGAATGAGCACATTCCTATATGGATTATGAGTGTGTCCGTTGGTGGGAATATTACTGAATGTTGACGTGACAGGACTGGCCAGTAATCACATGAAGGTTTACTCCTTTAGACTGAGAAATGCGCCTTGGGCATCAGTCCTGAAGACTAAAACTTCTCCAGGTTTGTGTTCAGTACAGTATTATAAATTCACGTGGAAAATGAGTGCTCTTATGATAAGAAGCTAAGCAAATGGTGACCCAAAACTAAGCTGACTATCCTGCCATCATCAATGTTGTCATTGCCAATATTTAATAACACATAATATGTTCAGTGTTCAAAATAATTTCTGAGTCACAAGAATTTTATTATGCTGAAATTGTGTGTCTGAATGCATACAAAGAAATGGTGGGAACCCTAAAGTGGAAATGTGAAACAATTGGATTTGTTGGTTTGGAGCTAAGGATGAGGGCTTTTGATATCTAATATTGGTATAATAATAATGTCACAGGGCTTTGGAAAACATAAAACAAAAGAAATGGGTTTAAACTGCTAGGATTTGCCCTTACTGGAAACAGACTGTCTTGCATTGATCAGCCTCTCTTTTCTGACAACTCTCAAATTACTTGTATAATCATCTACCCTGGGAGTTTGCCTGGGGTCGATGTAAATTTTATCAGTTCAAATACCTGGGTGCTGAGTAATGGAGATAGAGTTGTTAATCCCTGGTGCTCATTTCTATTAATAGAATAGCTACACTTAACCTGTATCTCCCGCCCAGCAGCGACCAAACAGAAACATTACGGCTGCTCCCGAACATCCCACCTTCTGCAAGGTGCACTGCTCTCCTCTACCTGTTTGATCAGGTGTCGTGGCCCTGATGTTGACAGATGAAGAAACAGAGGCTCAGAGAAGTTACGTCTTCGCTCAGGGTCACGGGCAAGTGAGACTGAGCCTAGACAGAACCAAGTCCAAGGTGGTCTCAACACAGGTTGGGCTGCCCTCAGAGTCCGTGTCGTTTGTTCCGACATGAAGTCTATGGTACCAACCAGCCAGGATCAGAACACTTTAATAGGCTAAAGGATTTTTCCATTCAAAATGCCAGGCGTGCTTTGGCTTCAGACTGCCTCAAATACCCAATCCAGAGTGGAAACTCTGTTGTCAACTGTGCTGGGGACTCCAAGCTGAGCCCAGAATCTTCCTTTTGTCTCTGGGAACCCAGCTGGACAGTGTTCCCCAGCCAGCCTTGCTGGGTATGGCCAAGAGGCTGAGTTATAATAATGGATTCTTCCTCTGTTTTCCCCTGACTGGTGCCTGAATGTCAACACCCCACGTGGCTTTAGGAAGCATGAGTTGAAGGTGGCAGAGCCAGCATCCGCCTGGCTCCCTGAATGGTCAGGCCCCATTCGCCGACCAGGGGCCACTGAAACACATGGTTACTGCAGTGAGGGATCATCTACTGGGTTAAGTCTCAGAGATTTGCTAGGCAGCTAGTGTTGCCTTAACTAGTGCAATGGTGTTCACTCCCCCACTTTCTACATAATATCATTTATCTTTGTTCTTTTATTGTCTAAGTCAATCTGTGTGAAATTTGGAATCAAAAAGACCCCATGTTGTGTCTGTGACCATGAAAGATCTTGCCTCACATCTTTGAGTGAATCTCTTGGCAATTTTATCCTTCAGTGTTACCATCTATAATCTGAGTATAATGATAGAATAATGCAATCCCAGTAGGTTGCTAGGAAGATGAACTAAGAAGTCAGATCATGTTTTGTAACTGTAAACATCTGCAAAACCTGTCTTCTCAGCCTGCTGACCCGTGGGATGGCTTCACCCCTGTCTGCGACTCAACCTGCTGACCTGTACAATGGGTTCACTGTTAGCCCCTGTCTGCGACTCAGCCTGCTGACCTGTAAGATGGGTTCACTGTTAGCCCATGTCTGTGACTCAGCCTGCTGACCCGTGGGACGGGTTCACTGTTCGCCCCTGTCTGCGACAGCCTGCTGACGGGTGGGACGGGTTCACTGTTCACTCCTGTCTGCGACTCAGCCTGCTGACCCATGGGACGGGTTCTCTGTTAGCCCCTGTCTGCAAATCAGCCTGCTGACCTGTGGGATGGGTTCACTGTTCACCCCTGTCTGTGACTCAGCCTGCTGACCTGTGGGACAGGTTCACTGTTCGCCTCCTGTCTGCGACTCAGCCTGCTGACCGGTGGGACGCGTTCACTGTTTGCCCCTGTCTGTGACTCAGGCTGCTGACCTGTGGGATGGGTTCACTGTTAGCCCCCCTCTGTGACTCAGCCTGCTGACGGGTGGGACGGGTTCACTGTTCACCTGCTCAGGTTGTCAGCGAGGAACAGAGGCAGCCCCTGCCACCTGCAGTCAGTTCAGGACAGCAGAACCACCACTGACTCTCTCCTGCCTCCACTTGTCCCCTCCCAATGGCTGTCCCTACCCAACCCACCCTCACCCTGCTCACAACCTCAAAGCACCTGCTTTCTGTCCTTAATTCCAGTTCCTTTCTGAGTCCTCCAGTCTCCCTGTGGCTTTCTGTCCCATGTACCCCCCTTCTGTTCCCACCACGGTGGCCACTGTTTTGGTTCCCCAGCTTCTCCTGTTTAAGCTGCCCCCCGGCTCCAGAGCACAGCAGAGGAAGGAGATGCTGAGTCCTTTGTCAGGCAGAGCAGGAGGCAGAGCTGAGCGAGGGACCTGGGCAGGGTGAGGCACTGGAACATTCAGGAAGTGGAGTCAGCAAGCAGAGCCCCAGCTTGTGGTGGAGACCAGGGCTGATGCTCGGAGGAGCCCCTGCAGCTTGGGAGGCTTAGCGATCGTGAGATGAGGTTGCCATGGGAATCTGCCCAAGGGGACTAGAACAGGAAGCTCGGGGCAGAGCCACAGGCTGGAGAGGCCTGTGATGGGGTGTCCAGGGGGCCACCCCCCTCTCTCAGGGCATACAGCAGGGACGTCAGCTCGGAATCCAAGCTCTCAGGTGGGACCCTGGCCGGCTGCCCCGTCCAGGAGCTGCTCATGTGACGGAGCTGGGGGCAGATGACAGAAGTAGCAGGACCCGGGTGGGGAAGGGTGGATCACAGGAACAGGGGCTTTATCCATTCCAACTTGGCTCATCTGGAAGCTCTTGCCCAGTGCTGGCTCCGCGCTTGTGCTGGGTGCTGAGCGCAGGCAGAGGGTGGGGACAGACTGGTACAAACAGTGTCCGGCAGGTGGCAGCTGCCCCCGAAATGCATGTGCTCAAGGGTCGTGTTTCCCAGACACAGTCCGGTCCCCAGGGGTCACCGAGGTCTCCGTTACCTTCTCTGACGCGAAGGGAAAGAGTGAAGCTTTTCAAAAATACTCAACAAATGTCGGCAAAATAAAACTTGTTACACGAGGTCGAATCACGTTCTCCGTCACGCAGTAGCTTCCTACACGTACAGCAAAGCCAGAAGTCCCGAGCCTGGCCAGAGCCGGTCTGCCCACACGAGAAGGAAGAGGCGATGTCACTCGCAGAGTGGGCAGCAGTGCGGAAGGGACAGGAGAGAAGCCCTGGGGCCGCCTCTGCTCTGCCCTGTGCCCACTCCTGTCCAGTGAGTCTCCAGACACTGGCTTCTTCTGATACTGGGACTTCCCCACCGAGTCCTGACATGGCTTGTTCCCGGGGCTTTCCTGTGGAGGGCCATGCCTTCCCCCCAGGTGTGCCTCTGTGAGGGCCGCAGAATCCCGGCACGATGCCCCCCACCCCGCCTCCCGGGCATCTTAGGACCAGAGCATCGAGGGCTGCACCGTTTCCCGAAAGAGGTTCAGGGCAAGAAACGCGCCCCTAGTCCACGATTCCCACAGTGCCCAACAGGATGTAACTTGCAGCTGGGTGGATGAACTTTTTACCTCTTGGACTGCTGTGGGAAGCTTCCAGCCTGACTGTCCTTGGTCGAATCCCTTTTGGATGAGAAAGGGGCAGCAAGGTTGGCCCCGAGCACAGGCTGACGTTGGAAGAGTGATGCCCCTGTGTGTCCGGGGGCTGGCGGGGGACGCTGCTAACGGGACCCCTCTCCGGGAGTACTGGGCCCTGGGGTTTAGTTGGCATCGGGAAGGAAGGAGGAAGCGTCTGCCAACCCACTGGGTCACGGGTCCCTGATGCTGGGTCCCACCCTGCAGGTTCCCGTAGCAGTGGGAGGCTGGCAGGGCACCGGCAGGTCATCTGGCCCACAATGTCCACTTCACAGCCTTTCCCACTCATAAAATCACTAGGGAAAGTCTAAGGGCAGGTGTAGTCCTGGCACCTGAAGATGGCATCTCCTCAAGGGCACAGCCGTGTCTTCTTAATCTGTGTCCTTAACCCCTGTGTTCTCTGGGACAGCCACAATTACTGAATTAATGAATAAATGAAGACCGGGAGGTTGGTTTGAGGGATGCTTCTCAGTCTCTTATGCCCCATGGCTTTCCCCGGTAAACAAGGCTGCCGTGTGCAGCCTCCCCCACCGCTCAGGGACGCTGGGCTCTGGCCTGGTCTGTGGCTGTCATCTGCCGTTTTCACACCAAGATGCATCCCTCCGGCTTAGTGCCTGAAATCTGTGTCTCCAGCACACTGTGTAATTTATTTCATTGTCCAGACATTAAGCACAGAATACAATTTTTCAAAATGCACTTGCACCCCTGCTTCAAAACTCTAATCCATGCCCCTAGGCCTTCTCGGGAATTAATGATTCAAGTTTAGTCAACCTGGCGTCACTGATGTGGCGTGTGAAGGGGGATGAGGACACAGATTCTAGGAGCACACAGAGGAAGGACAAACTGAACTTGGCACATGCACGTCACACGTGCCATCGGAAAGGCCAGAGAGTGAGAGCTTGGTCCTCCTACTCAGCTCCCCTGGTCGCCAACCACCTTTGACTGTGGAGCAAGGAAGAGCAGGGACCCCTCAGCAGCAGCCTGTTGAGGAGGAAGAAAAACAGGCCAAATCCAGCAGTGGAGGGAGGGACTTCCTGAGGTCCCCGTGACATAGGCAGGAGCTGGGAGACAGATGCAGGGATCACTCTGTCCTTCTAGTCTTAGAGAAGTAGGAAACCTGAGCCTGTCCTTGAAGTCGAATGGCAAGTATGAAGTCAAGTCAGGAAAGAGACCCTGCCTTCTGGCGGGGGCAGCTATGGAAAGGGAATGAGATTATATAAACCTGGGTTGAAATAGCCGCTCTGCGCTCCCGGGTTCAAGTCCAGTTTGGGGCCTTTTGAAGGCACATTGTTCTCACCAACATAGAAGGCAATAAAATGAGATCACAAGCATTCTCCAGGACTTCACCCCGCTTTCTTCCATTTGTGGCAGTAGGGAACTTCTAAAAATATTCATCCATTTCACATAAGCAATGTAAAAATAACAGCTTAAAAGCAGTCATGCCAATGGATGGAGATTTTCCTGGGAAAATAAATCTCATGTGCCAAAATCCAAATAAATAAAAGAATAGATGGGATTAATTATATTAAGGCATGAAGTTCCAAGTTCAGGAAGTTTTTCTGGGATCCAGGCATCACCGACTTTTTGGGGACAGCCACCTCAGGAGCTCATCTCCTTTCCACGTAGCTGCACTGTCAGTAAGGGTTCACTAACTTTTCTGGAAGGCCTGGGTACCAGGCTGAGTTCTGGGGGTGCACCGCTGAATGAAAACTCCTGCCCTTGGAACATGCTGTCAACAGGCCAGCATGTCAACAGCATGGCCTCAAGAGCCCGGGACATAACAGAGGAAGTGAAGATCCTTCAAAAAATAATTTGGGAGCAATAATATTTAGAAAAATAACTTATTTCGATTATTTCATATCATATACTAAAATACAAACTAGAAGGCTTAAAGAAGAACATATTTAATCATCTACCTCCAAAAAAAAATAAAATAAGAACAGTAAAATTGAGCATCAAATCTCTGGAGTAGGATAGACTTCAATACATTAAAAATGTAAAATAATTTTATAGCAAATGGATTAAAAACACAACCGTAGCAAACATAGAGGCAGAGGGTTAATTTCCTTCCACTGGCATTTTGTTCCAATGTTCTTCCAACGCCAGGGTCTGGTGGGTAGAGAGAGGATGGGTCATGAACCAGGAATTCACCAAAGGAAATGCATTTAGTAAGCAAATACTTGGGAGAATTTCCTACAGCATTAAGGACGGAATTAATACAATTTAAATAATTACATACCATTTTGACCTATCAAGTTAACAAAGTTTAAAAAAATAAACATCATTGTCAGAGAAGACATGAAAAAATGGTCTCTTAGGTTACCGTTGGGCAGTACTGACCCACAGCTCTGAAACCATCTGGGGGGACAGGCCAAGTAATCTAATTTCAAGGGATCCTAAGGTAATAAAAACAAACATTGGAGAAGCTTCAGAAAAGACTTTCATCACACTGTATAATTAGTAATCATGACAAACCCAGTATTGTAAGTGCCTCCCAAAGAGACACCAAGGTTAAAGGAATCACACAGTTTTGTGACAGTCATTGCTGTGTTTTATAAGGGTATTTATATCATAGTAAGACAAATATTTCTGATAGGAAACAAAGTGGACAGTCAGGCACAGCCCTGAAGAGACAGCATGACCCAGATAATGACCAAAGCGTTGACATGGAGGGAAGTATACGGAGATGCTTTGTGTCGGGACTGGGAGGGATTTACTTTCCGTTTCCCGCTCCTTGTTTATATTCTATGGCTGCGCTTTCACGGAATGTCGGTGGTGCTCATGTATCTGTGTGTACAGGTATCACTAAGATTCCCTGGAAGTGAGGATTCCCTGGCCCGGATGATCTGGTCCACAAGACTTTGCATCTGCATTTTTATTCACATTCCGGGGGATTCAGACTCTACAGTTCCCAGACCAATTCTCTGACAGCAGTTGGGTGTGCCACCATTCCGGTCAATTCTGACACTAACCAGCTAGACTCAGAACAGACCCCAGCAGTCAAGGGCAAAGCCCTTCAGTTCTGACACTGCCTACACGGAGTTAGTATATATTAGATCCCACAAACTAAAGGGCAAGGTCCCCGGCAGGACAGCCCTTCCTTGAGATGCCACCTGCAGATGGGATCCCCAGGCCACCCACCGTCCTGTCTAACTTGGCTGCAAATTTGAGGGTTCTCGCAATGCTCTCCTCAGCTTTACTAATTCCCTACAATAATTCAGAACTCAAGAAAGTACTGTACTTAGAATTGTAGTTTTATTTCAAAGGATACAAATTCACAGCTGATGAAGAGATACTATGGCAAGATCTTGGGGGTGGGGTGTAGGGGCTCAGAGCTGGGAAAGGCTCCCCATTTCCCTGTGGGATCAGGGCCCATCACACTCCCAGAACATGGTTGTGGTCACCAACAAGGAAGCTCCCTGGGGCACTGAGTTCAGAGTTTTTATCTGGGGTTCTATTACCTCGGCACAATTGATTAAATCATTGGCCCCATGATTAAGCTCAATCTCCAGCTTCTTCCCCTTCCCCAGAGGTCAGGGCATGGGGCTAAAAGTTCCAACACTTTGATTAACTTCTTGACTCCTCCCATAAAGCTATCTAAGTTCCCACACCCTTAATGTCAACATAGACAGGATCAAAAGGGGCTTCTTAGGAATTAACAAAAGATAATCTCATCACTTAGGAAATGCCAAGCATTATTGAAGCTCTATGCTAGAAACCAAGAACAAAGATCAGATATAGGAGCTTTATTTATTACATCACATTGTTCCATGTCTACGAATCATACTTCGAAAAATATCAGAATATGCATTATTTTAATCTTTCAAAGTAAGTTTGACATTACTAATGGGGAAAATGCTTGAAGATGGCAGAGGCCAAGGCAGTGGGGTCCGAAGGAGACCTGTGAGCTGTGTCGGGAACAGGGGCAGGGTTGCCCAGGAGGGTTATTTGGGTAGATGGAGGGACAGGTGTGTGTGGTCAGGATGGGGACTGGACAGTGGGCTGTATTTCTGGGAGGAGTGGTGTGGTCCCTGGTACTGGACTTTAAGTCTGCCTGAGGAAGAAGTAACCCCAAAGGGCGTAATGATTTGGCGTCAGATCATGATAAACCACACTTGCTATCCTGGGGTTGGGGGTTCTAACTTTGTCCTTTACATTAGCATTTTATGATCTATGTGTGACACGGCCGATGACCAGAATAGCAATATCAGGGACATTCCGTGGATTAAGAGGAGCTGATGTTTGGTTCTGTGTGTATGTTTTGGGGCTGGGAGGCTCTGTGTGTCTGAGCACCTGATGTGATATTGTGACTTAACAGGAAGTACATCAATTGGTCTGCATTCCTGGATGCGGGCCAGAGCGTCTAAAATCCTTGTAATTTCCAAAGTGGTGGGAGCAAGGAAGGTAAAACAAGCATCTTCTGTTATTGTAACAAGCCTCTTTCATTTAATTAATGAGGTGACTTTTGGGAAGTCCCAAAGAGTGGGGGCTGGCTGCCAGGGAAACCACCATGAGATTAGAGGGTGAAGACTTTCAGACTCACCCTGACCTCCACAGAGGGGACAGGGACTGGAGATGGACTTTATCACAAATAAATCACTTATATAAATTATTTTAAGCATCAATGCCTTGATCACGGCTACTTAACAAAGCCTGCATAAAATCCCAAAAGGAGGGGGCTCAGAGAGCTCCCAGGTGGGTGAGCACATGGGCAACCATTGGCCTGGAGAGGGGATGGGAGCCCCACGCCCCTTCCCCGAACTTTTGCCCAGTGATCTCTCCATCTGGCTGTCTCAGGTGTTGTATCCTCTTAGGATACGCTAAGAAGCTGGTAAGTGAACTGTTTTCCTGAGTCTGTCTACCATTCCGGAAGATTATTAAACAAGAGAAGGACCTCTGATCTTCAGCTACTGGTCACAAGTACCTCACTTGCTCCCAGAGTCAGGAGCCGGGGCAATGGCTCGGGCTCGAGCCTTAAGCTTGCAGGATGTGATGCCGACTCTGGCTAGGTAGGGATGGAATTGCCCAGTTGGTGTCCTCTGAGGACTGCAGAATTGATGGGAAGTGGGAGAAAACCCGCTCTTCAGAAGCGAGGCGTTGTATGAGGAGAGAGGAAGCAGTTTTGTCTTCTGACCTGGCTTGCACAGGTAAGTGCTGAAAACCACAAGTGTTCCACCCCTGGAGCTGTGGCTGACTCCAGGGACACAGAGAAGAAGTGCCAGGATGAGCAGTGGGCTGGGGAGAAGCCACAGGAACGAGTGGAATAACCAAATGAGGGTGCAGGGCACAGGTAGGGGGCTGCAAGGAAAGGGCCAAAGTGGGGGTATATTTGGGAATCCATTGACTGGCAGGTGCCCGTCTGAACAGAGGGGCTGGTATGAGTCTAAGAGCCACAGAAGAAGCACAGGGAAGGGAGAGGGGGTCAAGAGTGATGATTTAGCCACGAGGACTTTCCAAGACCTAGAAAGGAGGAGGCAGGCAGGAGCCAAAAGACTTGGAAGTGGGAGGAACTAGGCCTTCAAGGAAGAGGGGACCGCCCTCGGGAGGACCCCGGAAAGTTCCAGGCAGCAGCAAGAGCTGTGTACACAGCTGCGGCCTGCTCCCCACTCACCCCCCACCAGAGCATGCATGAATCTCACTCTCAAAGTTGAAGAATTATCTAATCTTGGGAAGTGGAAAATCTAAGTCAGTGATTTTCCAAACCTTGGAAAGAATTTCCACCCAACATGACCTGGGCAGAGCCAGCCGCAGCCAAAGTAATTGAAACCCCATGGCAGTGATTCACGTAGAGACAGATCTGGGGACGGAGAAGTTCACAACAGACCGCAGCAGGATTGAGACCTTGACGGCCCAGAGAACACAGCCCAGCCCAGGACACCTGGTGGGTGGTTCCCCAAAAAGCAGCAAGACAGCTCACTGCTTGGTTAAAAAAAAAATAAAGTTAAGGTAGACCTTCACCTTGCTTAAACCATACCCAAACAAATTCGGGTGAATCAAGGAATTAACAACAAGCCAGAACAAGATATGAGTATTCTTCTAATCTCTCTTTAAAGAAGGGCCTACTATAAACAAATAAATCACTTATATTAATCAACAAAGGTGAAAGCAAAACCAAGAGCCTGCCTTATAGAAAGGAGAGGCCAGCAGCGCCGGACGCTGTGTAAACCGCCTCTGGTCGGTGGAGCACAATCAAAACTGAGACTTGAATAAGAACAAGATTTGGACAGGTGCAGCTTGGGCGGGGAGGCTCAGGTGGCCGGGACAGCAGGAGGCCTGCCAAGAGAACAGCCAGGCCTTGGGTTCACCCGGCTTAATTATCGGGTTACAAAAGTCCTGCGTAAACAAAGGCCACCTGGATCAGTAAGTGGCACAGCCTGCCTAACTCCATTTCCTTGCAACTGTCAACATTGACATCTGTAGACTCTTTGAAAACAAATTTAATTACTCAAGCAAATAATATCTTCATGCAGCAGAGTAGTTTCAATCCCAATATCTGATCCAAGTGTTTACTTTGTTAGAGAGAATTGCCACTTTGAGAAAACGAGCCCTCGATATTTTTAATTGCTTGCGTGTAGATTTGGTTTTCTAATTATTTTCTTCTCCATCAAACACGTTCAGAGAGCAGGCTTTTGTGTACTTGTATCCAGGAGAGGCAAGAAACCTTCAAAGAAAGATCCTTCCCATCGGGGAAGAGAAAAAAGTGAAGACAAGAATAATGTCCCCTATTCGTCCTTATCCTCCCTGGATGATCTTTCAAAGAAGCAGTCCAATCTGTCTTTAAATACAGACGAGTTTTGTTTCATCTTCATACTTTTTCAGGATACAAATGCTTTTGGAATATCTGACAGACAGAGTTCCTAATTTATAAAGCTTATGATATGCTCATATTTCTAAATGGCATTTCATTTCCTGATATTCGAGAAAGAAACAAGATACTTATACCAATCAAAGATTAGGAAAAAAAATCCTTTTGCTAATTATGACTTGTCTCTTTCCTGTGTCATTTTGGCTAAAATGGTACAGAGAAGGCTGGGTTATGACATGTGGGAGGTGGCTGCTCATTGAAATCAAGCAGGAGTGGGTTTTCTTAGTGACAAATTCTAGATTCAAAATGATTCCATTAAAGCCTATGAAAAGTCAAGAAGGAACACACCTGCCATGCTTCCCCGACCCAGGCTCAACTCCCCAGGTCATGTACCCACCTCCAGGGCTTTACTCTTAGATGCTTTTATCATTATTATTATTATTATTATTATTATTATTATTATTATTATTTTGCCTTTTCCAGGCAAGAGATGTAATCCCTACAGAATCTCCCTCTCCTGGAGCCCTGATCTGAAAGCTCAGAAGCCTGGACTCTGATCTGCAGTTTTATTATTGGCTTCTTACCTTTGATAATGTGACATTTTTTGTTCACGGAGCCCATTGGAAGTGTCCTTCCTAGTCCAATGTGTTGTAGGGTGAAGACAAACTCCACTGGATGGCAAGGTTTAATGAAAAGGGAGCTTTTGGGAGAGATAAGAATCCTTTTTTAATTTAAATTTGTCATGATATAGGCAGACAGATGGGTACAGACACCTGGTGACAAAGCTGAGAAGTCATTAGCATTTGAAAGAAGCCCACAGGCTACTCAGGATACAAATGCTCTTGGAACAGAAGGATTTTGGGGGGTCCTCTCTGCTCTATGGAAATTCACTTTAAAAGTTTTTGTCCCTCCCCACCATGTGGTTGGGAGTGGCTCACGCCTGTAATCCTAACACTTTGGGAGGCCAAGACCCGTGGATTGCTTGAGCTCAGGAGTTGGAGACCAGCCTGAGCCAGAGTGAGGCCCCTTCTCTAAAAGCTGGGTGTTGTGGCAGGTGCCTGTAGTCCCAGCTACTCAGGAGGCTGAAGAGAGGAGATCTCTTGAGCCCAAGAGTTTGAGGTTGCTGTGAGCTATGATGCCACAGCACTCTACTGAGGGTGACAACATAAGACTGTCTCCATAAAAAAAAAAAAAAAAGTTTTTTTTCTCCTACTTTCTGAGAAAAAGAAAGTGGAGAGACACAAACTTTCCCTTTATAATGTGTGGGAGGTGGCTGTAGGCTGTGGCTACTGATTAATGAGAATCTGGGTCCCCAGGAATGGGAGGAAGCGTGGCCAACAGGTCCTGCCCCCTGCCCTGCTTCCGGCTCAACTCTCAGCCTCGCCCCTGCAGCATCTCATTGCCCTGCTGCACCCCAGCCAGATGTTCTGTGTCCACCCTGGCTCAGAGGGGGTCCTTTCCCCTGTAGCCCTGCTCACAAGTTGTAGGGACATATCTGTGAGATTCTTGCCCCCCCACCCACTAGACCAGGGCGAGGGCAGAGAGCTTAGTGTATGTAGGTCACACTCAGCACCTGGCGCAGAGGTGACACATGTGGATGGGTGATCACTAGATCAGTGACACCTTCTTAAAGATAAGAAGGCTTTAATGCTTTGCTCAGAAGTACCTACTATTTTTTTTAAGTCTCTTCAGGTAGACTGGGTTCTTTCCCAAAAGTATTGAACACAATTCAATGTCATCTATCTTTAAGAAAGAAAAAAGGAAGGAAGGAAGGGAGGGAGGGAGGGAGGGAGGGAGGGAGGGAAGGAAGGAAGGAAGGAAGAAAGGCAAAGATACACAGATGCAAAGACATGAAGAAAGAGAGAGAGTAAAAAGAAAAGACAAGCTTCTTTGACTCTCTCTCCGTCTGGGTGATTAACTATAATATAAAACTTCTTGACAGATGAAACAGCTCCTATTTCAGCTCTTCTCGCCCTCTTCTCTCTGTGGTCCCCTCTTCAGGAATTCCCTCCTGAAGACTCACCTCTTGCACCCAGATAGGCAGACACTATTTGTCTATCCTCTGAGACAGGAGCTGTGTGATCTGAATGTCACTTTCATCTTTTGGTAAGGTGTGGGACTCCACATGTAGGTGTGCTGAGCTTGACCCGTGACCTCCAAGCCTTCCTGCCCTACCTCCATCATCCAGCGTGGGTCATCTGTTACCCCCAAACTTAGCTGCCCAGACCACACCTAACAAGCAATCTCTCACACAGCCCGGGGATTCTAGAAGGGTTGAGCTGACCCTCAGAGTCCCTCACAAGGTTTTACTCAAGCTGTTGGCTGGGGGTGACATCACCTGAAGGCCTGACTGGTGCTGGGCCACCCGCACCACCTGCTTCCAGAGTTCCTCACTGGCTCATGGCAGGAGGCCTCAGGTCCTCAGCCCGGAGCTGCTGGGGTGTCCTCGCCACACAGGGGTGGTTTCCTACAGAGGGAGGAGTCCAGGAGAGAGCAGGGGGGACATCACAGTGTCTTGGACGACCTAACCTCAGGGGGGACACTTTGTCAGTTCCCTGATGTCCTTCTGGTCGGGGTGGGGCACGCACTCAGAGTTGAAGAGCTCACCATGAACAACCCTGCCCTTTTGACCTTCAAGCTCTCGTTGTTGGCTGACTTCTTTGCCTAAACAAATAAGTATAGTGAAAATATTCAAAATATCTTCCATCTTATAATGTAATGTAATAAAACAAACTTTCCTCCCCATCTCCCTGGCATCATTAAGAGGTTCTTCAGCAAGCTGCCTCTGCACCTTCTCGGCTTCCTCAGCCCATTCGTGTCCCAGCTCACCACAGTCTCTCTTCAGACCCCACCATTCCTCCAGACTCCCGCTGTGGCCACCCGTGAAGTCCTGATCACCAAACCCAGTGAGCCCCTGCCTCACATAGTGAAGGCGTCTGGAGAAATGGACCCAGGCAACCTCTCCTTCCTCCCTGAAATGCTTTCTCCCTCAACATCTCACCTTCTCAGACCTTTGTCTCGCCTGGGTCATCTCTGAAATCTGTTTCTCTGTGTCCCCCGACTGCCTCCTCCTCGGCCCTCTCTCAAGTGCTGGGATTTCCAGGATTCTGTCTTCAGCCTCCTCTTCCTTCTCTGCCCCACATAACCAGCGCTGAAGCCCCAGGGGTTACAGTAAAATAATTTGAATCAACACTGTCCAGGCTATGGGTGACCTCAGTCAAGTCACCTAACTCTCCACGTGCCGTGATTCTTGTCTCCCAAATGGAGAGAGCATCAGGTCCACCTGACAGGGTTCTGCAGAGGATTTAGTGTGCCGATGCTAGCCAGGAAAGTGTAGCACACTGCTAGGAACCACAAGTGCTCACCCCTGGGAAGGATGCTTTCAGGAACCACACTCACTGGATTCAACAATCACTAACAAACTCTCACCTGCAAGCCACTAACTGAGGAAGATGACATTTTCCTGTATCTGGACTTTATAACAAGCTCCCACTATGGCCCGAAGACAGAAACCCTAATCTAGTCACTTTCATGTAGAGTCAGCCAGCCGCAGTGATTGCTTGGTAGTTTCAGGATTAGACTTATCTGAATTCAAGATTGCCCTCCCCCATCCATCCTCAGCGCCCTTCTCCCAGGGTTACACGTGGGTTCAGGGCACCCCTGCACATCATCATGGCATCAGGGACCAGCCTATGGCTCTCCCTCATGCCTGTACATGCAGTTTCTACTTGTCCCATTGTCCCCTGCCACGGCCACCTATTGTTACCGACAGAAAGATGGCCATCCACGCTGGGCTGAGGCATCACCATCTCCCGTAGCGGACATCCCCTCCTCATCCAGCTCCCAGGTAGGTGCCTTCATCCCAGACAACACAGGTGTGCCACCTAGCTCTTTCTCAGATACTCTCCATCCCTTGTGGGACCACAGTAGGACCCATCTGCACCCTCAGTGTCCACAGGCCGCTGGGGAGTCCCCACAGGTACATCTGCCTGGACCCCCTCAAGCCATTGCTTCTCTACTACTCCTGCAGCACACCTGGCTTCTCTCCAGGCTCCACTGCCTCCCGTGCTCCCCCTGGGAAGGCAGGTGCAGGGTCACTCTCATCCTGGACCTGCTCGTGCAGACGCATTCTCATGGCCGTCCAGATGAGGCCTGGTGGAGCCCAGGCCCTGAACGGCCTTTGGCTCTCTGCGTCTCTCCCACCCCCTTCCTCCTCTCATCTGGATGGGAGGGGCCCCTGCTGCCTTCTGCAAATGACCTGGCTGCACATCTGAGCCTCTCCCCCTAGTTGTTCAAAATTTCAGGCCAAAGACACAAAACCTGAGAACAGTGTAACCTAATTATAAGCTCCGCGTGCCCTCATATTGATCTGAAATAAATAGAAAAGAAAAACATTGGAGCCAACATGTGTATAAATTCATTTTCTGGTTTCTCTGTTCATAATTGTCCTCCCACTTGGGGCTATGCCAGACGAATGTCTCCAAGCTGATGGGGGAATTCACAGTTGCGTGACAAACTCCTGAGTCCATTCCACATGCCATCTGCCCTGTGTGTACAGAACTGTGACTCCCCAGCCCCTTTGACTGCCCTATGAGGGCACCTGCCATGGCCACCCTCACTGCCAAGGTGCCTGCGGCACAGCCAGGATCACCGTCTGTCCCTGTGTCCCCCGCCCGGGGTGCCCAGCCTCCCCTCCTTGACGGCCACCTGTCCTGAAGCCTCACATTTCCACATTACTCACCACACATTCCATTCTCAATGCCCAGCCAATTCCAGTAGCACAACTTCCTGCCCCAAACCACTAACATCTTCCCACAAAGAGCTGAGACAGAGCTCCTCGTCCCCACCCTCTGGACAGCTCAAACCCTGTGTCCTTGCATGGTAGAGTAAATAGACTTGGCTGCTTGGTTTAGGGGAAAATATCCTTGATTTTCATCCAAACATAGCTGTCAAATTACTCAAAAGACATAATACATTTTCCAAGATGGAAGTTTTCCTGGCTCTAAAATGTTGAGTTTCTCTCCCACCATCTACCGCCAATGAGTAAATCAGATTATGTACTTCCCCACAGTTTCCACGATGGCTTTCATGCAACAGACCACCACTTTTGGGCACCAGAAGGAGAGGAGGAGATCCCTGAGTCTCCACCCAGCTCCATGCTGGGCTAGCACTGAGCTGCGGCCTGGCCTCCCAGGTCCCAGGGGGTGAGGGGAAAGGGCTGTAAGGGCGTCAGGCCCAGGGTGACTGCTGTGCTGGGTTTTGGTACTATGAGGAGGTCTGAAATCTGGCATTCTTGGGGGACCCAGACTTTAGGAAAAGTCATTTCTTGCCTTATTGATGCTCAAGGAGCTCAAGCTGTTAGACTTTAGGTGCCCCTTTTCCTGCTTGTGAGATGTTATGCTGAGACATTTCCTCGGCAGCTGCCCAAGGGAAAAGGAGGCAAAGAAGAGGAGCAGAGAGTGGAGCTCCGGCCAAACCCAGCCCTTGGGATGAGCCTTAGTCCCTTCTCAACCATAGCCAAAGCAACACCTCAAGTGCGCAGACTCCCATGGATGTGTTGAGGCAGACCGAGTTCAGTATTTCACTTCCTAGAAACAGTGGACAGCATCCTTTGTGATTCACCTGTGCAAGTTTCAGCTTGCTTGGCTTATCAGTGTCAACAGCTTCATTGGTTCCTGTGTACCTGGATTTTACGTTTCTTGATAGTTTGTATCTCAAAACTTTTGTAATGACCCATGTACAGCACTCCCAATGGGGCCACACACAGGGAACTCTCTGTCCGCTCTGCTCATGTCTAGCCAGGGCCCCCTGAGAGGCCGACATGACAGGCTCGCCAATGTGCCAGGCTAATTTTTCTATTTGTTGTAGAGATAGGGTCTCCCTGTGTTGCTCAAGCTGGCCTGGAACTTCTGGGCTCAAGTGATCCTCCTTCCTCAACCTTACAATGTGCTGGGTTGACAGGTATGAGCCACTCATCTTGCCTGGCCAAGAGTCATCTTTAGATCCTAAAATCAGACCAGGTCTGACTATGAAAGTCCTGCCCCGTGGTGACAGTCACCTGCCATGGTGATAGCCATGATGGGCTCTTGCTGGTCCTCTGCCCGCCATGGAGCTGAGGTTAAGGAGCCTGCCCTGTGTCAGTGGTTTAGTTGTGTTAACGGGCACCATCTCCTAAGTCAGGGCAGGTGTATCCTGAGGGTGGCAGAAGAGGCTGATGTCCTTTAGGCTTTGTTAGACATGGCAGCTAGAAAGAGAAAGAAGGGGAAGAAAAACAAAGAAAAGAAGGGGTGGGGTGGATAGAGAGAAAAGGACAAATGTCCAGCCACAGTCTTAGTTTTCTTAAAGAATTATTTATTTAGTAAGATAAAGCCTTGTTCAATTACATTTTTATGTGTAAATAGCTCTGTGAGCCTACGTGCTGAACCTCCTTCACCACTAGCTCCTACTAAAAATACAGAAGGAAATTGAAAGGTGGACTCCCTGCCCCCAGCTTGAATGCACCATCTGCAGGCCCAGGGCCTAGGCCTGTGTCAGACAGGGACAAGGTCCTCCCCACCCCAGATTACCCAGGACCTGGGTAAAGTGGGCGGAGCCACTCAAGACCATCGTAGCACAAGGCATTTCCCCCACTTTACTAATCCCTTGCCCACCCACCCCAGTGCTCTGGTGGAGGTGTCCTGGTCCCACAGGAGAGAGCGCCCATGTGAGACACCAGAGCCCGGCAGTCCTTCATTCAAGTTGTTGCAGCTGTGTAGAGAAGGCTGGGCCTCCAGGGCACTGCAGCCCCCAGAACAAACATCAGCAAGATCCAGTGGGCTCAGGCACACCCCAGGGACGGCAGTGCAGCCCCGAGGCTGATGTCATAAGTCGGCAAACCAGACTATGGAGGAGTCCGGGAAGCTGCCGGGAAGGCCCCAAAGTGTTAAGGGACAGGGCACTCCCCTGCACTGGCAGGTGGGCAAAGGAGCCAGGAAGGAACAGGACATGTTCCCTGAAGTGGCCCCATTAGTACTCATAGTCCTGGTGGGACCCAAGTCAGCTTGGACGTGGGTCCTTTCTGTATTGGGTAAGCATATCAATCACCACCATGTGCTGGACACTGCTCTGTGTCCCAGGCTTGTGGTAGTGAATGGACAGACTGGATCCTCCCGTGGTGGGAGCACAGCCCACAGGCAGACGCAGACAGCAAGCGGGGATGAGAATCTCAGGGACGGCGGCAGGCTGTGTACACAGTGTTTGTTACATACCCAGCAAACATAAGGAGATACTCAAACGTATATACTTAACTCATTCCTTAGTGAATCAGTCACCATGAAATTACTTTGGTGTCTTTACAAAGTCTGGAGTGAAAAGACCCCCACGGCTAACGAGAAGGACCGGATCTGGCCAGATGTGTTAGCCCTGTTCTCAGATTTCCCGGAACCCCTCCTGACACCAGCCCAGTCACGGCCACTTTGTAATGGAAGCTCCTCTGGGTGCCCTGTCCCCTGGCTATGTCCCCACGCTGGAACCCCACTTATTGTGGCCTAAAAAGACTTTACTTGCCTTGCCCCAGAAGGAAAAGTAAAGGGGGATAATCTGTCTGGCCCTACATGTGTGAAGTTGCTTAAATCACATTCCCGACGTGTACCAATGTGTCAGATCCATTTGTCTTTTTATTCCTGGAACAAAACATCTTATTCCACCCCTGAATGTCACCTTCACAAGGCTTTGGTGCCTATGAGGGCCCCAGGCATGCCATGGTAATGCTGTTGTAACAGGCACTGAGACAGTTGCTAAGTTTCTCTGCGGCTTCCTTATGACATTTCTCCTTACACATTATAATCACTCTGGGCCAATGTCAACTGCTACAGAACAGAACACTGCAACTGCCATCACCAAGTGGTAATGGGCAGGGAGACCCACGCCCGGCTTTCCTGGCAGGCTCCTATTTGACAATACGTTGTCACATGAACACTTGCCGTTTTCGAAGCATTTCCTTTTGTACTTTCTCCTTTCACTGTAATGCCTCTGTGACATGGGTAAGCTGGGCTATATTTTGACTTTTTATAAGCACCAGGTTTTCTGCTATTCCCTTGGTGAGTCAGAACCAGACCCTATATGAACATCAAGTCCTGGCCTTCCCTGCTGGACCAGGTAACCCAGCCCAACCTCTTCTTTCTAAACCCTGCCAGCTATGGTTGCCATCGAACTTGTGACTATTAATGCAGGATCTGAGCAGCACCTCGTCCACATGAGCTGTCTTTGGGTACTCACAGTGCTCACTGAAGATTGCCCATCTTGCCAAGGCCCAGGCTTACTGGGTCGCTGCAAGGACTCTTGGAGAAAGCTCAGAGAAGGGCAGGGCAAAGGTCCTTACACCTGCCCCGTCAAAGAGCCATCCAGAGCAGTTGTTTCCCTAGCAACAGGGGTGGTGACCCCAACCCAAGACAGAACAGGGGCAGGCTGGGGACAAGCAAGATCCTGACGTCTCAGGGGATCGTGACGGTTTCCAGAAGGCCACGTGAAGGAGACACGAAGGCAGGAAACTGGGCCAAGACAGAAGGTGTGTTGCAGGAGAGCTTGAGCCTCGGGCCCTGGAGTCGGGACAGGGCTCCTGAGCTGATGTTTATTGATGCTGTTTTCTGTTAATTAAGTTAAACTTCTCTCTGAAGTGGTGCTGGTAAGCGGGGTTGCCTGGCGGGGCTGAGGGGGTCTATTTTCCCAGGTGCTGGGTGGGACACAAAGTAGGGGAAGTGAAATCCAATCTCCCCAAGTGTGAAACTCCCCAATGGGAACCCTGCCCCACCAGCCGGAGACCTCCCATCACCAGGCTGTGCCTACATTCCACACATCTTGCTTCCATTCAATGCTTTATGCATAAAATTCCACACAGCAAAATAAAGCCCGGGCATAATGATGTTGATTGGAAATTACTGCCCTGTAACATAAAACGTATTCACTGTGATTAAACTTTATGGATCATAATTTCCTAGTGAAGAGCAGACCAGCAGACTGTAGAGAGCCCTGTGTTCAGAAAGTGGTGATTTAATGGATTTAGAGCTGCATGATTTATCTACAAGTCAGAAATGTAATCAGAATGACTGACTTACACGTACTGCAAAAACAATGAAAACCTGATTTGCTGGGTTTTAATTACCACAGCCATCTTTATTCAAGGGTTCTTTCTGTATTTTCATCCACCCTCTTCGTCGAATCAGCACCTGAGGTGCTTCCGCTGCCATTCTCCAATCTGCCAAGAGCAACAGGAATGTTTGAAGGGCAGCTCCCAGCTTGGGTCAGGAGGGCGGATCTCTGCCCTTCCATTACAGCTCTCGGCTCCACAATTGTCTTCTGGGCAGTTTCTTTAGTGCCATGCCTTTCACATTTTTGTGCCTTTTGTCGGTGATTTCACTGGTTAAAATGGTCCCCGAGTGGAGAGCTGAAGAGCTGCCAACTGTGGCAAAGCACAAGGTGACAAGGTCCCCATAGAGAAGACGCAAGAGTGGCAGTTAAGTGTCCTGCAGACAGGAGGGGCTCCTGGACAGGTCAGTCAGCTGCCAGTGAACAGTGGATGCTGTCAGGGACAAGGAAGAGGAAATGTACCGGCTGCTGTACATTCTGGAGTATAAAGAGACACCAACTGATAGAGGATAATGAAGCTGAGAAAAGGTGGGAAGGGCTAGACCTGCACCTTCCTGACATGAGCACTGACCCAGAATAAAATGTACCAACAAGAGCAGCCTTGTGAGGTGGAAAGCCAAGGGAATTTATGGTCCCATTCCCTGGGGCCAGGAAAATGTTAAACCCCGCTCAGCTAGTGTTTTATTATAAAGAAAACACTGACCATAATTAATTATTTGAAAGAAATATGTTTCAATAAAGGTGTCTTTAAACAGAAACACACCTAAATCAAGGTTACTTATCGATCAGTTGATGAAAATGTTGTGACCAGCAACTCGGAACCCAACCCTTTTTACCCTGGGACCAATGGCTCAGTATGTCTTTGTGGTGACTTTAGAGAACGTAACCCCCATGACTAATGAGAATCAACTCAACAGTTGGCCCTCCATATCCATGAGTTCTGCACCCATGGATTTAATCAATCTCAGATGGAAAATGTTTTTCTAAAAGAAAAATGCAAATAGTAACAATAAAAATAAACACAAATAAAAATTAATACAGTGCAGGCAATCCCAGGGTTATGGATGACCCAACTTACAGTGTTCTGTACTTATGAATGAGCTCCCACAGTCCCCCAAAGGATAATTTATAGCTAAGTAACTAAATTAATAATTTGAGACTAATTTCTTCAGCACGTGTAAACATCCTCGAGGCGTAGGAGGTTTGTGCGCTCCCCGTCTTTGCGCTGGCAGCTGGTCTCAGAGATGGAGAAGCAGCTGACGAAAACACACAAACCAGAGAATCAGAAGATCCACAGCCAAGAAAGTTTAAGACAAAAGAATCAGCTGAAGCCGTCTGTCTCATCAAAGCAGAATTTGCCAGGCTTGAGGGGTAAGATCATAACATCGAACAGCTTACAAAGGTTTTCTGTGCAGTTAGTAAGAATATCAGCTGCTACAAGGCTACTTAGGATGGAAAAAAAGCCTATGCAAACAACCCTAGCTTGCTTTTTGAAGAAACCTGCTTTGTTCAGTGTTAAGTTCCCTTCCTCCAGTCACAGAAAACCGAATCCTGACTCCAGCACCCTCTCCATCATCACCTTCTGATTAATGTCAGCCTCCCTTCTGCTTCAAAAATGCCCCTTCCAAAAGCAAGACATTGGTGCAACATTAGGTGAGTGTTCATCTTTAATATTCTGTTTTGAAATTTCTCTTGTCTCATCTAAACTCTTTATGTGACTTTGTTTTTATGTTCTGTTTGTTTGAATTAAAAGAAAGACCACAATAGTTTCTGTCACTTATCATGACCATACAGAGGTATTATCATTACTACATATTACACTGTATTATTCTTACCACATATAATAATTATTATTACCATATATAATATATGGTATCATTGTTACTGGTATTATTATTACCATATATAATAATACAGAATTCTTGTTATATACAAATCATCCTAAAGACATTCCCCAGAACATATTACATCTATTACCATGGGACCACCTGGATAACCAACATTTATATAGCATTTACAGTGCATTTGGCGTTACAAGTAACCTACAGATGATTTGATATGGAAGGGAGCATAGGTCATGTGCAAATACTATGCCATTTGGCATCAGAAACTTGAGAATCCTTGAATTTTGTTATTCACAAGGGGCCCTAGAACCAATCTCCCACTGATACAAAGGGATGTCATAAATTTTTTTTTAATTATAAAAGTTATACATGAGGAAACTTTTGTATAAAAGTTATACATGAGGAAACATGAAGAAAACGTAAAATATGGGAGCACTGAGGAAATAATCACCTCCTAGAGATAAGGATAGTTGAAACTGTGGCTTCTGTTCTTTCCGCCTTTCTTTGAGGTGGCAAGTGTCAGCGCTTACACCTTGCACTATTGTGCTCTCCTATTTTCTTTTTTGATGTTACCTTGAAAACACTGTCTTGTTCAACAAACATTCTCCTATCACCTAATAAGTTTTCACAACTGTATAGCCCCATCCCTTCTATGTACCTTGATGCTTTTGTCAAATTTTCTATGGTTGGACAGGATTTTCAGGTTGGGTTGTGCATGTTATCCACTGTACTACAGCACCAGCGGAGGGGCACGTGAAGGATGAATCCAACTTACACTAAACTTACCGTCAATGCACCCTGGCTAGGGCTGCATCTTCTTGAGGTAAGGGGTGCTGTCTCTCCATCAGCCTGAGGGCTGGCTGTCCAGAAACACCAGGCTACCACATGGGCCCCAGAGAGCCTGTGCTCAGACATCCAAGCTGATTCTTGACTCGGGCTCATGAAAACAGTGAGGGAATGAACTGCTTCACTCACGCTCAACTCTGAACTGGCATAATGATTTCAAACAAGGGGAAGAGAAGCTGTCATTTATTTAGAGCCCCTTTTATGCCAGAAACTTTACCTTTGCTCATGTTCTATCAGGACACCTCCCTGCAGGGCAGCTTCTTCAGAAAAAAATCAGGTAATTGAATTAACTATTTCAGCCTTAGGAAAATACTTCTTAAGGGAGGGGCCAAGATGGTAGACTAGAAACAGCCTGTGATGAGTGGAACAGCTTCCTACGTATCAATACCAACACTCAACGTGAACTGTCTGAATGCCTAACTGAAAAGACATAGCTTGGGCAAATGAATGAAAATACACAACCCAAATATTTTCTGTCTCCAAGAAATACATCTAAACCACAAGAACTCACATAGACACAAGGTAAAGAGACAGAAATATTTGATGCAAATGGAAACCAAAACAGAGCAGGTTCTAGATTTTAATCAACAATGATAAAAATAGACAAAGTTGGGCATTATGTAATTGTAAACAGAGGATTTCAATAAGAAGACATAACAATTATAAATATTGTACATATGTACCTAATACAGGAACTCCCAGCTTCAAAAAAGAAAATTATACAATCCAAGCAAAGAAATATACAGTAGCATCTTAATTGCTGGGGAATTTAACATTCTATTGACAAAATTGGACAAATCGTTGAAGCAGAAAATGAATAAAGAAAGAGTAGACTGAAATGAGACTCTAGAACAAATGGACCTAACAGACATTTAAAGAACATTCTACACTAAAACTACTAATATATACATTCTTCTCATCAGCACATGGGACATTTTCCAATAATGATCAGATCTTAGGCCATAACACGAGTCTCAGCAAATTAAAAAAATAAAAATAAAAATCATACCCCTGTCTCTTAACGGACTAGAAGATAAGTTTGAAGAGAAACACTCAAATCTGTACCAAGTCATGTAAATTAAACAATGTGCTGCTAAATAATCCTTGGGTCAGTGATAAAATGAAAATGAAAATGAAGAGATTTCTCAAACAGAACATTACAGGAGACAAAGCTTAAAAAAAAAAATCCATGAGATACAGGGAAAGCAGTCCTGGAGGGAAAACGTCTATATCAAAAAGATAGAAAGTTCACAAATTAAGAACCTAATCTCACATCTCAAGGAACTAGAAAAAGAAGAGCAAATGAAATCGAAAGCAAGAAGAAGAAAAGAAATAACAAAGCAACCAGACAATGATGACAACCACAGGATCAATGAAATAAAAGTTGTTTCTTTGAAAAGATAAACAAAACAAAACAGAACACAAGCCAGAATTAACCATAAATAAAAGTGAAAGGACTCAAATAAGCTCAATTAGAAATAAAAAAGGAGAAATTACAACTGATATCACAGAAATACAAAATATCATCTGTGAATACTCTGAAAACTTCTTTGCAAACAAACTAGAAAATCTAGAAGAAATGGATAAATTTCTGGAAACACGTGACCTCCCAAGCCTGAATCAGGAAGAAACAGAAATTCTGAACAGACCTAGAGCAGCAAGATTGAAGCAGTAATAAAAAATTCCAAAAATTAAAGCCTTCAACCAGTGGATTCACAGCTGAATTCTGCCAGATCTATCAAGAAGAATTACCAAGAAGTATTTATCCTATAGAAATTATTTCATCACCTTGAGAAGAAGAGAACTTTCCCTACACATTATGTGAAGCTAATATTACCTTGATACCAAAGCCAGGAAAGCACACAATAAAAAACAAAACTACTGACTAACATTCTTATGAAAATATGTGCAAAAAATATTAAGCTAAATATTAGCAAACTCAATTCAACAACATATCAAAAGTATAATTCACCATGATCAAGTGAGTTTCATCTCAAGTATGCAAGCATGGTTGAACACATTTAAATCAATAAACGTAATTCACCCCATAAACAGAAACAAGAGCAAAGACCCTAAATAAAGATGATTTTATGGCTCCATAGTGGAATGAAAACAGTGGAGATGAGGATATATGGGCATGTAATGAAAGCTGTTGGTTCGGGGAAAGTTCTGTTCCGCATTCTAACATCATGGCTTGCTAATGAGAGGGGAGGGTGTGTGTTATAAAATGTAGTCATTAATGCAATCATCATCATCATAAGCAATTATTGTGCAATTTTTTATTTATATAAGATATGAGTAACATGTCGTTATATGAAAAACTTAGAAGGTTGTCTCTTAAACCCCAAATTCCAGAGGACAATGGATAAATGTCTTTGTATAACTGTTTTAAATCTAAAACTACAGAATGTTTTGGCTATACCTACCAGGGGTCTAATATTCTTGTCTAAAGACATTTCTAGCAATGGTTTCCAAAACTTTTGAAGTTCTCGTTGATAATTCGTTTACAATGCTTTAAATAGGATAATTAGCTTCATCAGATCCCAGTAGTGTATTTTTGATACTGTGGGCTTTTCTTTTTATGTACCTCTTCACTTCTTTACTTAAGTTATGTTCTCAGTGCTCATCAGAAAATGCTAGCACATTACAAGGGAATTATGAAGCACCAAAGGAGTATACATTTGTTCCATATTTACTTTTAAATCGCTGACAGCAGCGTTCAGATATTTCCTTCATGCTGATATTTCGGTAACAACAAAATCAGGGCTGGCTTCTCAAGGGCATAACCTGTGCAGCCACACAGGGGCCCACACTTAGATGGACCCCATGCTTAGATGGGCCCCAAGCTTACACAGACCCCAAGCTTAGATGGGCTCCACACTTAGACAAGCCCCAAGCTTACACGGGCCCCTCGCTTAGATGGACCCCAGCTCAGATGGACCCCACACTTGGTGTAATGCTCCGCTGTCAGCACTGGCAGCTTTACAGAGTTACTCTTTTCATTGCTACTTTAGGGTGACATAAGCGACTCCATTTGCATGGTGACAACTTTCACGTCATCTTGAGATTCTCAATAATTTTTGAACAAGGGGCCACATGTTCATTTCGCACTTAGTCCCACAAATATTGTAGCTGGTATTGAATATAATACTTGGGGTTTCAGATCTCAGTTTTGACCTTACTAGCTTTGTGACCTTGGAAAAGTTTCTTAATCTTTCAACTTCATTGTAAATGTAAATTTCTCAATTTAAACATAAAAAGAACACCGATGTCATAGAATTGTTGTAAAAATTAAATGAGATAGGAAACATACCAGTGACTGACCCATGATCCTAGTAACTAACCTCATTAAGTGCTTACCATGCCCAAGCACTGTGTCAGCAATTCACATGGAACAGCTCATAGAATCCCCCTGCCATGGCCAGCAACCACCCTGTACACCCTGTTGGCACCTACAGGGTTTTCATAGCAGAGTCCATTCTACTGGCCCATCCTTCAGTCTGTTGGTCAGTGTCAGGGGTGTCACCACTGCTCTCAATGCTCTGTGCAGTCAGTGGTGCTTTATAAATGAGGGAACTGAGTCACAGACATGTTAAGTGACTTGCTCAAGTTCATACAACCTGTAAGTAGACACTCCTTAACTGTTGACGTTATCACTGATAGTAAACAGCAGATAGAGGTGAGATCTGAAGTCTAACAGTCTTTTCTTCTGCCCCAAATCCCTGGACTCCCCTAAGGAGTCAATGGGAGAGTGCCACGGCACACAGAGACCTGGCTACTGCCCAGGCCACGTGCTCCCACCACTCAACTTCCCTGACCAACACACCCTCTCTGAGCGCGGGGATGTAGTCTTTCAGGCCTCCAGGCCTTTGATTGAGATTTTTCCTCAACTAAAGGTTCTCCCTACTTCCCAGTCCTCAGCACATCCAACCTAATGTCTCCTTTTCTTTAAGACTCCAGCCGAGCACCTCCCCCCTTAAGAAGGGCCTTGCGCTGAGAACTCCCGGTGGTGTCTGCATAGCTTCATCATAGCACTTCTCACAGAAATTCTGCTCAGAATTTTCTTGTCTGCCTTCCTCCAGCCTTGAGAGATCTTTGATGAGAAACGATGACATATTGCTCACCTGGGTGTCACCAGCACTTAGGAAAATATCCCTAACACATAAGCGATTCAATAAGCGATTAATAAGCGATTAATGAAAAGTGGCACTATTTTCCAAAGAGCGCTACATGCTCGATTTGTTCAGAGGAGGGAGAGATGAACTCAGTGGGTGGACGCAGCCTCCATGGAGGAGGTGGTCTGCAGGCAGTTCGTGAAGAACTGGAGTAAGTAAGACTGGGAACAGAAGCAGGAATTCAGAGAGAAGGAGCAGCTTGAGCAAAGCTGGGAATACGGGAGGTTGAAGAAAAGGCTTGTTTAGGGAGTAATAGGCAGATTACTTGGCCTAGAACATAGGATATTTACTGAGCAAGGAATTCCAAACATAAATGCTTCTTGGAATCAGGCTAAAGCACAATAAATAAATGAAACACGGCCCCATGTATTACAATAGGGAAGGGAGGGGATCATGGCAGACCAGAAAACACGCCCCATTTAAAGGGAGCTGGCTGTTGCTATGTGTGGATCTTTCCACTGTTCCAGATAACAGATTTTCATGTGTGTATGTATGAAACTTAAAAACAATTATAAATAAAGCTGCTATGAACATCTGTGTGCAGGCTTTTATGTGGGTGCAGACTTTCAATCCATTGGGTAAATACCAAGGAGTTTGATTGCAGGATTGTGTGGTAAGAGTGTGCTTAGTTTTGTTAGAAACTGCCAAACACTCTGACAAAGTGGCTGTACCATTTTTGCATTAACTTCTTTTTTAATTTCAATAGATTTAGGGGGTACAAGTGTTTTTTTGATACATGGATGAATTGCATAGTTGTAATGTCAGGGCTTTTAATGTGCCTGTCACCCAAATAATTTACATTATTCCCAGTAGGTAATTTTTGTCCCCATTCCCCACCCCAAGCCTCTCCCCTTCTTAGTCTCCAGAGTCTCTATACGAAGTGTATGACCATGCATGCCCATCACTCAGGCCCCATGCATAAGTAAGAACATGTACTATTTGATTTTCCGGTCTGGAGATATTTCACTCAGGGTTACGGCTTCCAGTTCCATCCAAGTTGCTGTGAAAGACATTATCTCATTCACTTTGGGGCTGAGCAGTAAGCACTGCATGGTGCTTACACCACATCGTCTCTATCTTCTCATCAGTTGATGGCCACTTAGGTTGGTTCCATGGTCTTTGCGATTAATTGTGAATTTTGCTACAAGAAATGTTAGGGTGCAGATGTCTTTTTGATAAAATGACTCCTTTTCTTTTGGGTTGATACCCAGTAGTGGGGTTGCAGGACTGAATGGTAGGTCTACTTTTAGTTCTTTAAGGAATCTCCACACTGCTGTCCATAGAGATTGTACTAGTTTACATTCCCACCAACTACACATGAGTGTTCCCTTTTCACTGCATCTGTGCCAACATCTATTGTGTTTTACTTTTTAATTATGGCCATTTGGTATCTCACTGTAGTTTTAATTTGCATTTCCTGTATGATTAGAGATGTTGAGCAATTTTTCATGTTTGTTGACCATTTGTCTATCTTCTTTTGAAAAACATCTATGTACATCTTTTGCCCACTTTTTAATGGTGGTCTTGGGGGAAACCAGGTCAATACTGGGCTTGCAGACCAGGCTGTAACCAGGAAGGGTGGAGTGATCTCCTGGTCTGGCAGGATGCTCAGGCAGGAGACCGGGTGCTTGGTGGCCTATGGCAGCAGGGGTGGCCCTTGGTCAGAGCAGCTATGGGTGCACAGGCTGCCTGCCCCTCCCTCTCTTGGCTGGGATGGAAGTCTCTGCCCTTCTGAGCTGGACAGTGCTGGATTCCCAGCTCCGATCCCAGCCCGGCTGCCAGGCTGGCCGTGAGCTGTGGCTGAAATGCTCTGGCAGGGGAGGTGTGGTTGAGCCCAGGATGGCCAGGCTTCTCCCAGAGACTAGGCAGCTTGGGAGACGACTGCAGTACCATCTTCCCTTCTGTGCCTGGGGCCCAGGAGAGTGCTTACTACAACTTTTTAGAGGGAAAGGTATGGGTCCCAAGCCCATGGGACTATGGCTATCACAGGCCTCTGTCTGTGGCGGGCAGCTGGTCCCAGTGCCCTGGCATATTACTGCTTGTGGAGTTGTGGTCACCTCAGCAGCAGTGGGCAGGGGAGGGGAGGAAGAGGAGAAGGGGGAAAAGGCTGGGATGGTGATAAGCTGGTGCCCTGGTCCCCTTTGTCCTAAGGGGCCCAGTAGTGCTGCACTGTCCTCTTGGCTGGAAGGGCCTGCTCTGAATGCTCAAGCTTCCAAGACACAGTTCCTGGGACTCACCCGTCTCCCAAGGCCACTGTGGTCTGAGTGCGGCTGGGGAGCAACAGCTGTGGACCAAGGACATGGAGTCCAGGAGCTGAGATTCCCAGGTAGGGAGACAGCTGAAAACATACCCCCTGTCCATGAAGGGAGGGAAGTGACCCACTCCCTCCTACAGAAGTTGGGCTCAGTCGGGGAGGGTGGAGTTGCACCCCTGCCAGTGGCCTACCATTTTGGATTTCCACCTGTAGTGAATGAGAGCTTCTATTTTCTCACATCCTCACCCCCATTTGGTGTTGTCAGTGTTCAGAATTCTGGCAATTTTAATAGGTGTGTGGTGGAATCTAACTGCTCTTTTAATTTGCATTTCCGTGATTACATAGGATGTGGAACATCTTTCCATGCGCTTATTTGCCACCAGGCATCTTTAGTGGGTTACTGGTCAGGGCTTTTGCCATTCTTTATCTGGTCTACTTGTTTTCTTATTGTTAAGTTTTATGAGTTCTTAGTATATTTTGGATACCAGTCCTTTATTTGTCTTTTGGAAATATTTTCTTTTAGTCTGTGGCTTATCTTCTCATTCACAGGAGAGAAGTTTTTAATTTTAATGAAGCCCCGCTTGTCAATTGTATCTTTCATGTATCATGCCTTTGGTTTTGTGTCTAAAAACTCATCTCCATTCCCAAAGTCAATTCGTTTCTCTTTTACGCTATTTTGTGGTGTTTTACATGTGGGTGTGTGATCCATTTTGAGTTAATTTTTTTGAAGAGTGTAAGGCAGTGGTTCTCAACCTTCCTAATGCCGCGGCCCTTTAATACAGTTCCTGTGGGCCACGACCCGTTGAGAACCGCAGAAAGGTCTCTATGCAGGCTCATTTTATTTATGCAAGGGAATGTCCAGTTGCTCCAGTGCCATCTGTTGAAAAGACTACGTTTTCTCCTTTGGATGGCCTCTGTCCCATTGTCAAAACTTGGCTGACTGTCTTCATGTGGGTCCATTTCTGCTCTCTGCTTTGTTCCATTAATCTCCTGTTCACTCTCTGACCAATGCTACCCTGTATAATTGAATACTGTGAAATCAAATGAACCCCTTTTCTTCCAGAAAGTAGAAACTTAATTTCAGTCATGTAAGGACACTCAATTTTTAACAATATGGCGCTAACCTGGCTGGTTCTCTTAGAGATGGTCCCGGTGGCATAGAGCAACCACAATACACAAGATATGATGGGGACAAAAGGAACCTTCGCAGCCTCTGACTCTCCTGCACCATACACAGGAGGATGTTTTCCTTATTCCTGGGAGTGCCAAGGGGGGCTACAGGGGACCAGGGGATATGAAGGGGCTCATGGTTGGGATGAGGGGCACACAGAGTGTGTGGGGATGATAAGCTGATGCCAGGGAGAGATGGAGGACACAGGCATATGACACAATGTCTGAGGACCAGATGGCCCAAGCAATATCCCAGTGAATGCCAGTCAGTCCTGAAGGCCAGTCCCTGCTCCCCCTGCTGGAAGTTCCAGCCTTCTCCTCAACTTAGAACATCCATGGAGAAAGGGAGATGGGGGCGGGGGGCGGGGGGGAGGGCTCAACACACTAAGTCTGTAAACTTACAGAAAAATAAAGTGAGTTATGTTTTAAAAGCCTTACCTGCTACAAAATTAGGGGGCTAAATTAATGCCTATATATCAAACATGCACAGAACGAGGTTAACTGTATACATCTCAGTTCAGACTTTTAAATGTATAAAAGGGGCCCAAGTTCTCTTGAAGGGCAGTAGCATCTCTTTCTTTTTATTTTATTTGTTTGCATATTCTAGCTGTGCTGACTCAGAAAGATGTAGATCCCCCATCCCAGCTAATCTTACTTAAAGTAACTCACTCTAGTTGTGTGGCTCCTTACATAAGAACATTTCCTGTGGCCTCATGTAGATACTAGAAGTCCATGCAGTTCAAGGTCAAGCCTCAAATGAAAGGAACATGGAGGTAACGCGGTTGTACTGATTCTACAGCAGATGGCTGTTTTCTAGAGGGAAATGGTGCATAAAACACACAAACAGTGAGAGAACTGAGGGAGAAATTCTCTGTGGCAGTCGTGGGTATAAGGTCAGCACAAAGGGACTAATTCACAGCACTGGAGCAATGTCTGAAAGCGCCAGGAGAGTGTGGGGCGCATACACCCTGATGAGGCGTCCAGCCTGGACTCGGAGGAGGAAGCGCAAGAGTGGGGTTCATTTGTTATTCCGTAAATGAAGTTTACTTAAAATGAACCCCTTTTCTTCCAGAAAGTGGAAACTTCGTTTCAGTCATGGAAGGGCCCTAGCCCTTTCTCGGGGGCAGCATCTCAGCTTGAGGTTTATACGATGCCAACGAGTGAAACTCAGGGCCTCGGGCATCCCACCTGCGCTGATTCACTGCTCCCCAGCACGGCTGCTCATTCGGGATGTGGAGGCCTGCCGGCTCTTGGTAAGCCATCCCTTGCACCAGACCACATCACAATAAATCTGGTTCTGGCTTTGGGCCAGCCGACTTCCAGGACCTTCGTGGGCGCACAGGGTCATCTGGATGCCTCCATTCCGTTCTGGGACTGCAGAAAACTTGGCAGGGCTCCTGCAGCTGCTCGTCCCTCCTTCCTACTCCCAGGGGCCCAGCAATCATGGCCCTGCCCCAGGGCCTCGACCCCACCATTCACAGGGCTGGTCTGAGACTGGGGGGTCTGGCCTCCTTTCCAGAGTCTGCCAGCGAAGGCGAACACAGGTTTCCTATGAACTACATCCCAGACCTATGCGGAGATGGAGGTGGACCATTCTCCCGTGCGTCGTGGGCAGGGGCCAGGGCCCGGCCGCATTCCTCCTTCGCTTCCCGTCCCGGCCTCCTCTCCTCCACCTTCCTCCGCCGTCCCGCCTTATGAAGCAGGCGGGGCAGGTCAGCACTGGGCGGCTCCTTGGTTATGATTCATCACTTCTTCCCCGCAGCTCTTGTATTCCAGTTCTTTCCCAAACGAAAACCTAGTAATTGACTCCTTTCATTATTCACTTTGGGCCCAGTCACTGCTTCCTTGAGGCAGCGACGCAGACTCGCGACACAGGAGAAGGAACGTGGGTTAACGCAGGGCGAGAAGCTGCACAGATGTTCCAGCCGCCAGCTCAGTGTGCACTGGGGGAAATCCCACGGTGTGGTGTGAGGACTCAGCCCGAGAGACTCCTCTGGGTCAGCGCGGGCGAGCTCACACAGCTTCTGTCGTCATTCTCTGGGGTCCCGCTTGGTGCGCTGCGGGGACTGGGGCTTTCTCGGTCACGGGCAGTCTAGACTGAGCCCGGTCTCGCTCTGTTCTCCGCTCACGTTGCCTCTTCCCCTTTCTTCTCTGCTTGACCCTCTACTTTTCTTACTGCACTCTGCCCTGTCTTCCCTCCCCAGAGACAAATCAAAGGACATGATTCCAGGAGCCTCGCGGGAGACTTGTCCGCCCTGTGGGGACAAAGGCCACTCAGCACCTGTGCCCAGTGTCCTGTCCAGGTAGGGTCTCCTTTCATGTCCAGTAAATAATGCTCGGGCCAAAGGATGAGCCACACAGCCACTCAAGCCCGTACAGACCAGCCAATTCTTACAAACATCTGACCTCAGCTGAGAAGAACTGTTTAAATGCCATAAGGTTTAGATAAATACTTGGGCCTGACAAAAGCAGTCAGGCTTCACCATAGAGCTAATAACTCACACGGAGTGAGTGGGTCAGAGAGGAGCCCCGGGGAGAGCAGCCACAGCTGAAAGCCTTGGTGATGGGGCCTCAGTAGAGGACAGCGGTAGCAGGGGAGCCTTCAGCAAGGTGGCCAGTAGACCCCACTCTGAGGTATGTGGAGTAGGGGCGTGTTGGAGGGTGGAGTTGGAGTGGGGGTAGAGACGGACGGAATTGGTTTGCCACCCAGGTTTTAGCCTTGACAAATGCCAGGTTGTCTGGGAATGAAGCTGGGGCAGAGGCAAACAGATGGAAAGCGGTGCTGGCCGAGGAACTGTGTCCTTCTGGTGGTGGGGTGGTGGCTTTCTGCCAGCCCTCGCCCTTCCCTCGAAGGGCTTCCTCTTCTGTACTGAGTAGGCTTTGAGAAAATATCCCCCACAGATGCAAAAGCCCGAAGGAAGTTCTGTTGCCTAACTGCTGTTATTGTCATCATGAAACAGGGAGGGCAAGGGGAACAGGAATGTGTGAGAGGAAGGCCCTTTCATCCAGCTCCCAGGGACTGGAAAACATGGACGTGAACCAACATTAATGAAGAACCTGAGTCCATGCTCCCATTGCACACGCACCTTTCCAGTTATGTTTGCCTTTCACTGCTTGGGAGACGGCCGCTGGCAGGGCTCTCTGCTCTGGAGACTTTGGACTTGGAGTAAAAAGCTTACCTTAGAAAGGCCACAAAGTGAATAACTAAGAATTTGCTACATGCTGAATACATTACTCATGAGGTTAAAGGCGATACATGGAATAGACAAAGGAAATTATTATAATATTCAAGCCACTGAGCAAATTTTATTTCTCTACAGGGAAAGAGGGGATTTTGTTTTGCTTCGTTTTCTGTCTTCTGACACCATTTCTAGCCTTGACCTCAATGCAATGTCTTTTGAAGAGCAGAATAAAGAGCATTTGGCTCAGCAGCCGACTCCCAACATCACTGCTGAAGTGACAAGCATGGCCCTCCAGGGGCATGTAACTTGGTCTAGTCAAGGCCCCAAATGAGCCCCTCCCAGTAATGGCCAGCTAGACCCTATCTGCTTCCCAGAGGACAGGTGCTTCTAGAACCCGGTCAAAATACTGTTCTTATGGTAAGGATTTTAAAAAGAAAGAAACAGGAAGAAAATAAAAGAAAAAAAGGAATTGTGATAGTAGTTCTTGAATTTTCAGCCTAAAAATATGGGCAAACATAAGAATCACCAGGGTCCAAGTAAAAAATGCACACTCCTGGGCCCCTCACAGAGCCTCTGATTGGTGGGTCTGCAGCATCCCAGGACCCTGTGTGAGACGCACATGTGCTACTGGCTAAGTTCCTGGATGATGCCAGGGAAAGGTCCCGTGATTTGGAGCTGGAGGAGAGACAAGAGCAAGTTGAAACTTCAGGCCTTCTCAGTCAAAGCCTTGGTGGCACTGCCCTCCCAGACAGTGCAGTGTGGTCAGGCCTGAAGTGGCACCCCCTCTCTTACACAGTTACCTGGCTTTGTATTTAAATGGGCAGCAGTGGTGCTATTGTCCATACAGAGCTTTATCTGGGAGGAGAAAGAAAAGCCCAAGAGCACAGTTTAGTTCTGCAGCCCAGAGCAGCACCATCCCCACCAGGAGACACCACCCTCCCCCACAGACGCACGCTGGCAGAGCCTGGCCTTCCTTTAAAGGAGTCTGGCCTCCTTCCCCTGGTCCCTCCCACCGGAGCTCACTTCATTGTCCAGCTCCTTTGAACAGAAGCCTTTCTGGTTGGGAGCTGAGTGGGAGATCAGAGGATTGGGGAAGACCAGGGATAGCACTTTTTTGGGACTCTGTTTACCTTATAATTTTGCATATAAAGAGTAGGCATCAGAAGCATAAATGTTCTATTTTTTCCCCTTTATCCTCTTCCTCCCAACTGAATTCACATTAAAGCTAGAGAATGTTAGTTTTTAGATCACCGAGTTGGTGGGACAGTGTCCGTCCATGCCAGGCGGCATCAATACCCCACCACCAACACACGCGCAGGCTGCGTGGCCTGTGCATGCCACAACACACAGCTTCAGTCTGCCTCAGGTTTCTTATAAAAATGTGCTGTCTTTCACACACATTCTTATATTCTCTTACTCCGAACTTCATAATGGAGTCCACCTTTGGGTTTGATCAGTATCTTAAGGATCTGGTCACAGGATCTGCTCAGCAATGATGGGCCTCGACACAAACAAAAAGCACATGGAGCTCAGGTCAGTGGGCCACCTCTGCAGGTGGTCTTTGTGGGTCCACTGAAAGTAGGCTCAGCCTGAAGACCCGGGATTTACAAATTAGCTGAACAAACATCAATTTGTCTCCCAAAGTGCCTCTGAATTCCAAATGAGTAACATCGAGTTGTCTTGGGATCTGAGTTATTTGGCTTTAAACTCGATAGCAGTGCCATTAACTATTGATCTGTAATTTATAATAGTATAGAAAAAGATTTTGATGAAAGCTACTAGAACTTTGACCAGAAAGTCACTAAGTCTTTTATAAAACAGCCTTATCCATGTATTACACATTTGCTCTTTGGCGAGACCTTATGTGGGCATTTCTCAGTTGGGCTTGAATTCACTCATTATTCATAATGCTAAAAACCTCCTATTAAACCCAACTATTTAAATTTATAATTATCTGAGCATTAGACTTTACCTTAACACTGATGACTCAGGACTCAGAACTTCTCTCATGTACTAATAAAAGGCGAGGGTGAGTCATTTTCATGTGTTCTTTTTTCTGGGGCATGAACCAAGGACTCTTGTTGCAATGCTTGTGTTCAAAGTTTATTTCCAAATCAGAACAATCAAAACACATTTTCCTCTATGTTTTCAAGCCTCCTTCAGAACATCATGAAAATGTTCTCATGCTAGAGCAGAAACATAGGTCAACTGTGATCTGAAACCAGGAAAGCCAGGACTGAGCAGAGGAAATACTGTCTGTGTCCCCAGGTCACAGGTCCCTGGTGAGTATCTGTTCTCTCCCAACCTTTCCATCACATTCACAAGTATTGCTTTTCTTTTAACCACTAAACTTCTTGTCTCCTTGTTGAGAGAAGCCCTCAAGGTCTACCTTCGTAGGAGCAGTCCGGAAAGGTTGACTTCCGTACCATATTCTGGATAGAAGCTCACTTCACTGGGCAGAGGACCTTTTGCAGGTTGAAGGAGTGTTTGCATGACAAGCAATAGGAGTTCCTGGAAGTCTTTAGTCTCAGCTCTAATATGATCTTAGTGGGGGGCCACCCCCCTGTGCAGTCCAGTCCACAAGTGACCCTCTTCTGTGGGCCACTGATTTTGTAAACATATTTCTAGATAATTTAGGAAAAGATAACACAATTTATTAACAAACATATGACAATAAATATGTGCTTCCATCAGTTTTAATTAAATTATAACTTCCAGTGTGTGTAAATTAATTTCAGGAAGATTTTTAGTAATTGCCATGCCAATTAGGATGCTTTAGGCTACAATAACAACACCTAAATCAAACTTCTTAAATAATGTGCATAATATATTATTTCATATACAAAGAAATCCCCAGGAAAGGAGGCTCCCGAGTTGGTTAAGTCCAGAGTTCAATAAAGCCATCGTCTGGCAGGGTTCAAGGTGTGCGTGCAGACACGACAAATGTCCTTCATACAAAGGGAGACGTTCCTTCCAGTCTTTTTTTTTAAAAAAATTAGTAGACCTTATACTTCATCTCATTAGAAGTTGGTCATGTGCCCATCTCTAGACCAATCTCCGGTGAGAGAAATAAGAATATCGAGGTTGGCATAGGCTGTTCAGGATTTAATCCCAGAGGAAGCATGAGATTGGCTTAGGCTGTTCAGGATTTAATCCCAGAAGCACAGACATCTGGAAAACAGGAAGAGGGGAAAGAATGGCCGACTGGTAGCACCCTGAGATATCTGCTCCACCTGCCAGAAAGTGGTGAAATGGGCCACGTGTGGCTGGTAGAGGTTCTGGAAAGGAAGTTGGCAGTATTTATCAAAATACTTGGAAGTGCCCATGGCAAGTGTACCTTGAGAGAGAATTTTATGCTCAGAGAGTTTCACTGTTCACCTTTATGACAGAAAGAAGAAAGAGAGAGTGAGAGGGAGGGAAGAAAGGGAAAATGGAGGAAAGAAGGAAGGAAGTAACTTAAGGGTCTAATAATAGGGAAAGAATTACTGCACATCCTTTTGGTCAGCTACTTTCTAACAATTTGCTTTTAATATTTTTTTAGGAGATTGGGGTCTCACCATGTTGCCCAATCTGGATTTGAACTCCTAGATTCAAGCAATCCTCCTGTCTTACCCTCCAGAACTGGGGCCTCAGGTTTGCACCACTATGATTATCTTCTCTAGCATTTTAAAATAATATTTGCAAGAAGTTTTTAAGAACATGGGAAAATGCTCACAGGATAATGTCAAATGAGAAAAGCAGGGTATAAAATGACATATATCACTGTGTAAAATATTAGCAGAAACTATCTTCTCAGCATTTATGATGATCTATGGAGTTGTGCACTGTCTCTAAACCTTACGGCCTCTCTGAAATGTATTCGGAAAGGTATTCTGCTGTCCGGTGTGCAAAAAAGGCAACCACAGCTCAGAGATGTGCAGCAGGCTTCCAGAGTCAGCCAGCTGGCAAATGGCGGAGTAAGGACTTGAGTCTGGGTCTCTATGGAGGTTTGGACCACACTCTCACAATGCAGGAGCAATCCTCTTTCTCTCCCCTTTGCTCTGTTCTCCAGCCTCTCTGCAGCTGATAAATCTGATGTGTAAGATTTCCTGCATGCCTGAGCCATGCTTAGGAGGTGTAGAGAAATGCACAAGTATTCAGTGAAGTGGAACTGAATTGGGGGGCCGCGTGGGGGTAGATGCACAGGCCAGCAGGAGGAGGAGAGATGACTGGGTGACGACTGAGAGCCGGGAAGTGGCCGCTCACTAAGCCAACTGGGGCGCTGAGGTGTCGCCGTTAGCTGCACTGCTTCCCCCATGCCTAGTCTAGCACACAGGTCTTGTAGTCAAGGATGGTCCTCTCCAGCTCCACCAGAGCCTCCCTCAGGCCTCGGATGCTTGTCTAGCTGTTGGAGCCCTGCCTATGCTAATCAGAAGCCCTCCTACAGGCCTGGCCGGAGCAGAAGGGCCCTGTGCACACGTGATCACAGGGACACAGGCAGCAACAGACAAGTCCGTGGGAGATGGGGTGGGGGCTGATGTATTGGAAATTAATACAGTCCCAAGCTAAGGGCGTATGTGTGACTACTACATGGAAGGTATTGAAGTGAGGAGAAAACAAAGAGGAGAGATGCTCCTCTGGACATGTCCTCCTGCTGTTTTGCACGCCTGCTGCCTCTGCTAACCCACCCCTATATTGAAGGCACATTTATTGCTGAGAATTTTGCTAAACAGAGACTCGCTTTGTTTCCTATTTATGCTGTGGCCAGAGAACACTCAATCAGACCACAGAGCTGCATTTTTGCTCCCATTTCCAGCTGGGAGGAAATCCCAGTGGATTTCACGGTGCTGGAGTTATGGGATGATTAGCACCTGTGGGTGCCCTGACTCCCCTGTTTTTATGAGAAATCCAAGAATCAAATAAGCATGCCAGAGTAATGAGCATCACCGCTGACTGTGGAGAGCCTATTAAAATAACAAGTCAGCAGTGTCTTCAACAAAAATCACTGCAGAGGACTGCTTCTCTGGAGGAACAAAGTCTACTATTGCTATTTTTCTTAATGCTAAAGATTTTAAAAGCTGAACTAATCCTTCATTTAATATTTTCAGGTTTATTTACTGTGCCTGATATTTCATATCTAGCACTGCACTAACTATGGAAAGAGAAGCAGTTCTCATGTGGCAGAATCAACCTCCTAGACGTCTTTGTGTCACCATCTATGCAGACTCCTCTGGCAGCCCTGAGGGGGCAGCATGCCACCCTGGGAGCCTGGTTCCTTCGTCTGAGACCCTTTACCTTCAAAGTCCTTCCCAGACATCATAAGAAGCAGCCCATCAGCTCTGGGGCGCGTTCCTAAGAGTCCAAGGAAAAATTCTTTGGTACTTAGAAAAGAGAGGTTATTTCTGGGCCCCAGACTCTAGGGGGTCTCCTTTATTCCTACACTTGAGAAGAGCTTTATCTGGGCCACAGAGGGCCATTGCCATGGGGAGATCCATGGCGAGGGGCTTGCAGGGCAGGGTCGTCCCCAGAAGAGCTGGAACAGGAAGAACCTTGGAAGAAGGGCAAACCAGGTTTAAGAAACTTGTCAAAAGAGATGAGGTGAGACCAGATTCCCCTTCAGATCACATTTAGGGCCAAGAACAGCAGAAAAGGTGAAAGGTCACAAGTCACTGGGTAACTACATGATTGAAGCAGGAGTGTGTTGTTGGGGGAGCCAATCCACACCATTCAGGCTGGGTCCTCCAGGCTCTTACCATAGCCAGCTGCAGGAGATGCGAGTGAATCTTGTGAATTAAATCCTAGTGTTTTCAAAGGAAATCTTTGACATCACATGCAAAAAGCCCAGGGCTGGGCACTCAGAGAAGTGCCCAGAGAAGACTGAAATTGGCTACTCCCATGCAGAAGTTGTCACCTTTGTCCTTAGACTTTTAATCTCCCTAAATGTACTTTACCTGAACACTTTTATTTTATTTTATGTCAGGGAGACTAAAAGTCTAAGGTTTATAGCAGCTCAACTTACAATTGCACAGATATGGAATCAACCCAAGTGCCCACAAACCCAGGAATGGATTAAAAAGCTGTGGTGTATGTACACCATGGAATACTACTCAGCCATGAAAAAGATGGAGACTTTACATTTTTTTGCATTAACCTGGAAGTATTTGGAAACCATCCTCCTTAGTAAAGTCTTGCAAGAATGGAGAAGCAAGTGTCCAATGCACTCAATGCTATTATGAAACTACTAGATGAACAACTACAGTCCCACACAAGAGAGAAAAGCACATTTAAATTAAGAAGTGGGGAGGGGAATTGCTGTGCTGCCACCTAACAGGTACAGTGTAGGGGTACCTGGCATACTTCCTGGGTGAGGTGCTCAACTGCAACTTGGACTACCTAACAAAGATGAGCAATGTTACCTAATCATATGTACCCTGCTATTAATCTGAATATTTAAAATGCAAGCTGGTTGGAGAGAGCAACAAGAAAAAGAAGCTGCAAGTGGAAGCAAAGATAGCCCAGCACTGGCTACTTTGCTCACAAGCTCCCCTTATCTGCATAAGGAAATGCTTCCCTAGTGGATGGAGGGAAGCGGGTGTGTGAAGGCTCTGGAGCAGCGACTCCTCGGTGTCTGGCACACTAGCTCACATTAGCTCACAGGCTTTCCCTGAAAACCTGTTTGAGTAGTTTTATCATCCTGAAATGGAACTGTTCAGGTAAGTGAGCAATGGCAAAGGAGACGGCAGGCGGGAGCACACTTAAGGTCGTGGAGGAGGGACTCGCCCAGCTCTTCCTGTGTGAGGTGACAGTGACATCTTTGACCATCCCACCTCACCACAAGTGACTGCCACTCTGACATGCCATTGGCTGGGAGATGAATGAAATCCTGGGGCATAGGTCAGGGGCCCTGGGGTCTCCATCCCTGTGGGGTCTGTTGAAAAGGGGGAGGGAGGGCTGCATTGCTCCCACAGAGACTCAGAGGATACATGGCACAGAGGGAAGGGAGAGAAGCCTCAGCCCCTTATCAGAGAGATTTGGGGAGAGCCATGTCTAGAATTCCTCTGAAAGCGTCAGACCTCGTGCCAGGACAGCACCAAGAACCGCTTCACTGTCCTCTGGAAACACAGCAAGTGAGGTTTCCCTTTGAGTAGTTCAGACCTGGACATCTCCCCCCACATCAGGAGTGGGGAGCACCTGTCAGCCCTTTGGGACATGGCTCTGACAACAGTCACATGTTGACCTGTGACCAGCTCCAAAAAGCTGCTTGCACATCCTAAGCTGCTGCAGGAGAATGTTTTTATTTTTATTTCTTTAATTTCGGATTAATGTGAGGGGTATAAACAGGCAGGTTACAGTGCCCGCGTTTGTCACGTGAGGTACCTGTGGTAGCTGTGTCCCTCAACCAGGAGGTGTGCCACGTACACCCAGGAGGTGTGACACACCTGGGTATTGTGCCCAGGAGGTGTGACACACCCATACCCTCCCACCTCCCTCTCTTCCCTCCTTTTTTCCTCTTCCCCCTCTCCCCAACTTGAATTGATCTGAGTTTTTCTCCTCTGTGGGCATGTATTCATTTGTCTAATGGCTTCATATTAGTATTGAGTACATTGGATTCTTCCTTCTCCATTCTTGTGATACTTTACTAAGAAGAATGTGTTTCAACTCCAGCCAGGTTAACACAAAAGATAAAAAGTCTCCATCTGTTTTTATGGCTGAATAGTATTCCATGGTGTACATATGCCACAGCTTGTTAATCCATTCCTGGGGGGTGGTGGGCATTTGGGGTGTTTCCACTCCTTGGCAATTGTAAATTGAGCTGTGGTAAACAATCTAGTGCAAACGTCCTTGTGGTAAAATGATTGTTTTTTTCTGGATATTTGCCTAGTAGTGGGATTTCTGAGTCAAAGGGAAGGTCTATTTTGAGGTCTTTGAGGATTCTCTATACTTCTTTCCAAAGAGGCTGTATTAGTTTGCAGTCCCACCCACAGTGTAGAAGTGTTCCCTTCTCTCCATAGCCACATTAGCACCTGCAAGTTTGGGACTTTGTGATGTGGTCTATTCTCACTGGATTTAGGCGATACCTCAGGGTGGTTTTGATTTGCATTTCTCTGATGATAAGGGATGAAGAGCATTTTTTTATATGTTTGTTGGCCCTCATTTTTTGTTGATTATTTTGAGCTCTCTGTAGATTCTAGTTATCAACCCTTTGTCAGATTGGTAATATGCAAATATCTTTTCCCATTCTGAAGGTTGTCTATTTACTTTAATTGTTGTGACCTTAGCTGTGCAGAAGCTTTTCAGCTTAATTAAGTCCCATATGTTTATTTTTGTTGTTGCAATTGCCACAGAAGTCTTCATAAAATATTTCCCCAGGCTGACATCATCAAGAGTTTTTCCCACACATTCTTCTAGGATTTTTATCATTTCACATCTTAGATTTAAATCTTTCATCCATCTTGAGTCAATTTTTGCAAGTGGTGAAAGGTGTAGGTCCAGTTTCAGTCGTTGACATGTGGTTATCCAGTTCTTCCAGGGAATTGAATAGGGATTCTTTTCCCCAGTGTTTGCTTTAGTTTGATTTATGAAAGATCAGATGGTGATGAGAAAGTTGGTTTCATCTCTTGGTTTTCTATTCTGCTCCATATGTCTATGTCTCTATTTTTGTGCAAATACCATGCTGTACTACTGATCACTGTGGACTTGTAATATAACCTAAAATCTGGAAGAGCAATGCCTCTGGCCTTGTTTTTGTTACTAAGAATTGCCTTGGCTGTGTTGGCTTTTTTTCTGGTTCCATACAAAATGAAGAAATTTTTTTGAGTTCTTCAAAGTATGATGTTGGTATTTTAATAGGGATTGCACTGAATTTGTAGATTGCTTTGGATAGTACAGACATTTTAACAATATTGATTCTTCCTGGCTACAAGTATGGTATATTCTTCTATTTGTCATGTCTTCTGCTTTTTCTTTTCTTAGGGTTTCATAATTCTCTTTGTAAAGATTCTTCATCCCCTTTGTTAGGTATTTTCCCAGGTATCTCATTTTCTTTGAAGCTACTGTAAAAGGAATTGTGTCCTTAATTGGCTTCTCAAATTGAATGTTATTGGTGCATACAAAGGTTACTGATTTATGGACATTGCTTTTATATCATGAGATGTTATTGTATTTCTCCATCACTTCCAGGAGTCTTGTGGTTGAGTCTCTGGGGTTTTCTAAGTATAAGATCATATCATCAGCAAAGAGCAAGAGTTTGACCTCCTGTGCCCCTATTAGGATGCCCTTTATATCCTTCTCTTTCCTGATTGAATTGACTAGAACTTCCAGATCTATGTTGAATTGTAGCGGCGATAGAGGACATCCTTGTCTGCTTCCAGTTTTGTGTGTAAAAGTTTTCAGTTTTATTCCATTCAGTATTATATTGGCTGTGGGTTTGTCATAGATGGCTTTAATCACTTTAAGAAGAGTGCCATCCAAAAACAGAGAGGTAGATATTTGGAACAGAATAGAGAACCAAGAGATAAACCCAACTACTTACCGCTATTTGATCTTTGACAAGCCAATTAAAAACATTCAGTGGGGAAAAGACTCCCTATTTAACAAATGGTGCTGGGA